>JAWQEG010003394.1:2500-49416 GCA_033782935.1 Petrolisthes cinctipes | reverse complement strand
CTAACGAATCCTCCAAACTATTCCAAGCAACAGAACACTATTATTTTTGCTCTTCTGGCCCTGTTTCCTAGCATACTTTGGAGGAATCAAGGCACTCCAATGTAACAAAATGAATTACCACCTTAAGGGACATGTAAGGCTAAACAAAAGTATTAAATGAACGCCACAGGGAAAATAATTTGGTATGTACAGTTGGCAGCACAAGTTCGCTTCACATCCATCTTTTTATGTATTAGCTATATATAGTGATGTTGTAATACAATTTTAATGCAGAGATGACATATATAGTTCTCATATGGTAAATTACATATGTTGTTGGAATAAAAACTGGGTCAGAATGCAACTATATCTGGTCATATTAGCAATTTAAGCTCTTTTTTTTTTTTTTTTTTTTTTTTTTCTATACCTCAACCACGAGATGGACGCGAATTTATGCTGCCGGCTGTACACTCGCAGTCCAAAATATGTATCCAGGCTTGCTTCGAATAGCCTGATCGAGTAGTAAGCGAGTTCAAGCAATTATGAAACAGGATAAGCATTGTAATTGGTTCACTAGTATGTCAAATGATTCGAAATTTCAACAAGACCTGGATACAAATTTTGGATTGCGAGTGTACACATTCATTATACACACTTACAATATTCAGAGGACAAGTTATTAATTTTCTCCTTTGTTGCTTCAGTTTACGAGACTGTAAAAAAATTTGTTATCTTATGGACTTATCTATAAAGTATGATAAAAAAAAAAAAAAAAATCTTCATGCCTCAAAATATCATCCAACGTCCTAGTCCTCTGAGATCGAGTTTCATGTTCTCAAGTCCAACCATTAAGTGGTATTATATGATTGGTGTCTGGTTTATGGTATTTTTGTCCTTCAGTGAGACGCAACACAGTATCTATCTTGTGTTTGCTGCTTTTAAAATAATAATAATATAGTTTTCTTTTACTGTATTCCATGATGTTCGGGTCAGAGCATGAATAAGTTATATAAATAAATAAATATATTAATAAATAAATATAATGGTGATTCATTCGCCTGTGTCAGTTAAGAATCCTGTAAACGTGTACGAAAAGTGAAAGTTTCTGACATAGTAAAAAAAAAATATATATATATATATATATATTGTGGTATCCAATTCCTCCTGACCATGCCACGAAACGAACTCCTTCAATACGGGTGGTTTCTTGGTGATTATGGAGGACTCAGCATCCTCCAATGTTCTGAGTTCAGTACATAACATGACCTTTCCATAAATTAGTGAGAAAATAATTAAATGGTATCCTATAAATAGTTATAACTATTATACGACTCTAACTTATCGTGGAAAAATATTACATGGTATCCTATCGTGGAAAATAATAATATGTCATCCTACAAATAGTTACAATACAACTCTAACTTATCGTGGAAATTCTAAAAGGGATGCAAATTAAGCTCTTACGTCCGCCACCACCACACACACACACACACACACCCATGGGCCCACCACCTGCTTCGGAAATGACCCTCTCTTTCTTTTGCATCTCCGTGAAAGTGGACACCCAACCTACTAACCCCCTCTCCCCCCCCGTCCCCCCCCTCTCCCCCCCCCGCCCCCCGCTACGGATGACAGTTTAGCAGACTTACTTACTTTATATGGCCCGTGTTGTTGTCTCAGGTTTCTATATAGTAGTTGTTATTCATATTTGTTTTGCATTGGAATAGATGTGATATATATAGTTTGTGTACACGTGAAGTTATTGCTGTATGTACTTTCTCATCCCCCATCAATAATAATAATAATAATAATAACAATAATAATAATAATAGTAGTAGTAGTAGTAGTAGTAGTAGTAGTAGTAGTAGTAGTAGTAGTAGTAGTAGTAGTAGCAGTACTAGTAATAATAATAATAATAATAATAATAATAGTAGTAGTAGTAGTAGTAGTAGGAGGAGGAGGAGGAGTAGCAGTAGTAGTAATAATAATAATAATAATAATAATAATCATACAAACATTGACAGATCAGACTATCATCATCGGACTTGGCAAAATATCTAAATTGGTAATGGTGTGTGTATTGGGTATTCGCCAGGTATATAGTGCCCAACTGACCCTTACTGCACCCGGGGATAAGGTTAGTATTCCCGTGTTTATTATATTGTTAGTGGGACAGTGGGGGGGTGGGGGGGGGCTAATACGAGTGAAGGGTCCAATGAAAGGTGAAAGGGATTTGGAGGGGAGGTGATGGAGGAAATAATAGACCTACATACATACACACATACAGAGAGAGAGAGAGAGAGAGAGAGAGAGAGAGAGAGAGAGAGAGAAAGGCTGAGGGAAAGATAGATAGGTTAATTGGTCGATACATGCAGAGAGAGAGAGAGAGAGAGAGAGAGAGAGAGAGAGAGAGAGAGAGAGAGAGAGAGAGAGAGAGAGAGAGAGAGAGAGGAGAGAGAGAGAGAGAGAGAGACTGGAAGATTGAGGGTAAGATATATTGAGAAAAACAAAAAATATATATATATACACCAGCATGAAATTAATACACTTCTACGGTACTTCAGTTCACAAGCCTATAATAAAGTTTGTATCCATACAAGACTTTTGCCGCCGCCTGTACAGTTCATGCAGCTGGTGAGGAAGGCAGGCTCTCTCATTACACACACACACACACACCGTCATATCCACAATTCTTATCATACGAGTCAATATACATCAATTCTGCTGAACTCTCTCTCTCTCTCTCTCTCTCTCTCTCTCTCTCTCTCTTGCTTTTCTTCATAATAATTCTCCTCTCTCATTTCCTTACATTTGTTCTCTCATCTGTTTCCCTTTTCTTCAGGTCCTATACCTCTCCTATCTGCATGTCTCTCTTTTACACACACACACACACACTCTCTCTCTCTCTCTCTCTCTCTCTCTCTCTCTCTCTCTCTCTCTCTCTCTCTCTCTCTCTCTCTCTCTCTCTCTCTTCTTACCTTCATTCTTCCCTTTCATGACATTCCCAACCTCCCACCCTCTCTCCTTTTTATCTATCTATCTATCTATCTCCCATTATCCTTCCCTCTCATCTCTTCCCCTTCATTCTAATCCCTTTCAGACCACCTCGTTGTCTCTCCATTAAGCAGTCCATAATACTTTTTTTTTAATCTCACTTTTATCTCCCCTTTCCATCTCATTATTCAACTTTCCAATAACTTCTTAATTCTCGCCTCTCCTCTCTTCCTCCCTCATTTATTTCCACACCCTATAGCTCCTTCCCTTCTTACTACCTTCTCCCTTCTTCCTTCCTTCCTTCACCTCCCTCCTTTCCATTATTCTCTATTCTTCTTCTATGTTTCCTTTTCTATTTTCTGTCCTTTCTATCCATCTGTGTCCTTCTTTCTCTTTCCATTATTCTCTATTCTTCTTTTTCTACGCTTCCTTTTCTATTTTCTGTCCTTTCTATCCATCTGTGTCCTTCCTTCACCACCCTTCTTTCCCATTCCATTATTCTCTATTCTCCTTTTTCTACGCTTCCTTTTCTATTTTCTGTCCTTTCTATCCATCTGTGTCCTTCCTTCACCACCCTTCTTTCCCATTCCATTATTCTCTATTCTTCTTCTTCTACGCTTCCTTTTCTATTTTCTGTCCTTTCTATCCATCTGTGCACATGTCCTTCTTTCTCTTTCCATTATTCTCTATTCTTCTTTTTCTACGCTTCCTTTTCTATTTTATGTCCTTTCTATCCATATGTGTCCTTCCTCTCTCTTTCCATTATTCTTTCTTCTTTATCTACCCTTCCTTTTCTATTTTCTGTCCTTTCTATCCTTCCTGTTTTCATTTTTCCTTTTTCGTTCATGCTATCTTCTTTTTCCCTCCCTTCCTCCCTTCCTCCCTTACCCACACTGAAACCCACAACCTTTTCTCTCCCTTCCCACAGTCAATTTATTTCCCTCCCCACACAACAGACAACATCCCTCCCTCCCTCCCTTCTGTCTCTCCCTCCCTATATATATACCTTTCCCCTCCATTTCCCTCCCCATACCTTTCCCCTCCATTCCCCTCCCCACACGACAGACAACTTTCCCTCCCTCCCTTCTGTCTCTCCCTCCCTATATATATACCTTTCCCCTCCATTCCCTACTATCAGACTTCCTCCATTTCCCTTTCCCTCCCTCCCCTACATACATACATACATACATACCATTACCTACCCCCCACACCCCTTCTTCCCTTACTACACCCAACAAGCTCTTTTCCTCCGTCTCCCCCCTACCCCAACAACCTTCCCACACACCCACATTCACTCCCCCCAACCACCCCCTAATCTAATTCATTCACGTCCACCACCCCAATCATTCTCCCCCCTTCCCCCCTCCCCTCCCCACACACACACACACACACACACACACACACCGGATGCTGGGCTCAGTCTTCCGCAAAGTAAGTTGTGGTTGTGTTGATCTGGGGACGTGGGAGTCGCAACACATCTCGTCTTCATCCTTGTGTTGGTAAATCTGGAGCAACTGAATTCTCCACCAAACTATTCCAAGCAACAGAACACCATTATTTTTTTTCTCTCTCTCTCTCTTCTGGTCCTGTTTCCTGGCATACTTTGGAGGAATCAAGGCACTGCAATGTACCAAAAAAAAAAAAAAAAAAATTACCTCCTTAATTAACTGGGTGAACTGAAGGGCTATAGTAATTTAATTCCTTCAAAAATATGTTACAAAACTGATTTCGCTATATACTCGTTTACTGAAGTTATCTGTACCTCCTCTTCCTCTTACTATCCCTCTCCTCGTCCCCTTATTATTCTCCTCACCTCCTCTTCCCCTTACCATCCCCCTCCTCTTCCCCTTACTATCCCTCTCCTCGTCCCCTTATTCTCCTCACCTCCTCTTCCCCTTACTATCCCCCTCCTCCTCCTCCTCACCTCCTCTTCCCCTTACCATACCCCTCCTCCTCCTCCTCACCTCCTCTTCCCCTTACCATCCCCCTCCTCGTCCCCTTATTCTCCTCACCTCCTTTTCCTCTTACCATACCCCTCCTCCTCCTCTCCTCTTCCCCTTACTATCCCCCTCCTCGTCTTCCCCTTATTCTCCTCACCTCCTCTTCCTCCCCTCCTCCTCCTCCTCCTCCTCTTCCCCTCAATTATTCCCTGGCTTAAAACGAACTCCTTAAACCAAAATGATACATACGGCTGCCAGCTTTGCCTTGAACCAAAAAAAAAAAAGATCCTCGTGTAGTCAATCATTAGTCTTACAATTTTATAACCTGTATATATAGCTAACTAACTCACTAATACCAATCAAAGTAAATACAACAACATTAGTCTTACAATTTTATAACCTGTATATATAGCTAACTAACTCACTAATACCAATCAAAGTAAATACAACAACATTAGTCTTACAATTTTATAACCTGTATATATAGCTAACTAACTCACTAATACCAATCATAGTAAATACAACAACACGTCAAAATCATACTAATACAACATAATAAATCATGTATAGACCTAGTATACAGTATATATAGCCACAATTGTAACAAGAACATTCAACAAACATAATTAGGATACTTGTACTCCTATGAAAGAAGTGACGTAACTCAAGTTTTTTTTTTTTTTTTTTTTTTTTTTTTTTTTTTTTTTTTTTTTTTTGCCACCACTTGGCCTCATGAATCTGCAGTCAATTGGTCTTAGCATTGTATTTCAAAAGTTGTTGTTGTTGTTGGGTAGAAGAGAGGATGAGTTGTGGAAGTAGGGGTATGAGTTGTGGAAGTAGGGGTATGAGTGGTGGAAGTAGGGGTATGAGTGGTGGAAGTAGGGGTGTGAGGGGTGGAAGTAGGGGTGTGAGGGGTGGAAGTAGGGGTGAGTGGGGTGGAAGTAGGGGTATGAGTGGTGGAAGTAGGGGTGAGTGGGGTGGAAGTAGGGGTGTGAGGGGTGGAAGTAGGGGTATGAGTGGTGGAAGTAGGGGTATGAGTGGTGGAAGTAGGGGTATGAGTGGTGGAAGTAGGGGTGAGTGGGGTGGAAGTAGGGGTGAGTGGGGTGGAAGTAGGGGTGAGTGGGGTGGAAGTAGGGGTGTGAGGGGTGGAAGTAGGGGTAGGAGTGGTGGAAGTAGGGGTGTGGGGTGAGAAGTGACTGAGTGAGAGGTGAGGGAGAGGGAGACCAACAGGACCACACACACACACACACACACACATACACACACACACACATACACACACACACACAGACAGTTTCACCACACCACACACACACACACATACACACACACACACAGACACATACACACACACACACACACACACACACACACACACACACAGACAGTTTCACCACAATACACACACACACACACACACACACACACACACACCATCACCTGTCTGTCATTAGCCTTGCGGTCAGCCTATTTGCTCCCTTACCCTCACCCTGACCCCCCTCCCCCCCTTATTCCCCTCACCATCCCCCTCCTTTTTTCCCTTATTCACTTTCCCTTTTAGTCTCGTCACCATTTTCCTTCCTCCTCTTCCCCTCATAGGCTACCATTCTCCTCGTCCCCTTATTCCCCTCCTCCCCCTCCTCTTCCCCTCACCATCCCCCTCCTACTACTCCTTTTCCTCTTACCATCCCCCTCCTCGTCTTCCCCTTATATTACCATACCCCTCCTCTTCCCCTTACATTACCATACCCCTCCTCTTCCCCTCACCATCCCCCTCCTCCTCTTTCCCTTATTCTCCTCACCTTCTCTTCCCCTTACTATCCCCCTCCTACTCCTCCTTTTCCCCTCACCATACCCCTCCTCTTCCCCTTACCATCCCCCTCCTCGTCCCCTTATTCCCTCCCTCCTCTTCCCCTCACCACCAGTCAGAAAATTGGAGGTAAATGAGTCCTTCAAATATTGCCACGAAACACACACAAACACCTATATGGAAGGAGCTTGTTTCGTGGCATAGTCAGGAGGAATCAGAAGCCTTTTTCAATTCTCATATAATGATCACAGGGTTCTTAACTAAAGGGGGAAATTTTGTGTTGGTAAATCTGGAGCAACTGAATCCTCCAAAAAACTAGTCCAAGCAACAGAAGAACAAACACCATTATTTGTGTTCATGTGGTCCTGTTTCCTTCCTGACATACTTTGGAGGAATCAATGCACTCCAATGTAACAAAAGTGAAATAATTATTACCCACTTAATTAAGGACCCTGTGAGTGATCGTGTATGAGACCTGGTGGTGGCTTCTGATTCCTCCTGACTATGCCACGAAACAACAAGCTTCTTCAGCATAGGGGTTGGTGTTTCGTGGCAATGTTTGAAGGACTCACTGACCTCCAATTTTCCCACTACATCACGTGGGGGTCCCTTAAGTGGGTAATTCGCTTTAGTTACATTGGAGTGCCTTGATTCCTCCAAAGTATGCATGCCAGGAAGGAAACAGGACCAGAAGAGCAAAAATAATGGTGTTTGTTCTTCAGTTGCTTGGACTAGTTTTTTGGATGATTCAATTGCTCCAAATTTACCAACACCGAATTTCCTCCTTAATTAAAGCTATCCAAATTAATGTATCCCTTCAGTTTGTGTGTTTGTGATGAAATAATAATGAGTAAGGAGAATTGGCTACATAATAATAAATACTGTATCTTAATTAATACTGTATTTTAATTAATACTGTATCTTTAATTAATACTGTATCTTTAATTTATACTGTATTTTTAATTAATACTGTATCCTTAATTAATACTGTATCTTTAATTAATACTGTATCCTTAATTAATACTGTATCCTTAATTAATACTGTATCCTTAATTAATACTGTATCCTTAATTAATACTGTATCTTAATTAATACTGTATCTTTAATTAATTAATACTGTATCTTTAATTAATACTGTATCTTTAATTAATACTGTATCTTTAATTAATACTGTATCTTAATTAATACTGTATCTTTAATTAATACTGTATCTTTAATTAATTAATACTGTATCTTTAATTAATACTGTATCTTTAATTAATACTGTATCTTTAATTAATACTGTATCTTTAATTAATACTGTATCTTTAATTAATACTGTATCTTTAATTAATACTGTATACAAGCTCCCGTCTTCAACTTATTAATTAACAAGGTAATCAATTGACAAAAGTAGTGTATAATTATTAGGACATAGAATTATATTAGTCATGTTTATAATTATTAGTAGCTAGTGTGTATATATATATAAAAAAAAAAAAAAAAAAAAAAAAAATCTACAAACATTACATTACATACCTGTTTCAGTCTGGCTTTTACTGGCCAATGTTTTACTGAAAGGGAAAAATGTGAAGTTTGTTCAAAGAAAGCTATGATATCTATAATACCATGTTTAATAATTATATTTGTTGCTCTGTTATTGTTATAATGCATAGATTAATTAATAATCTGCATGGTTAAATTTCACTCCTAAGTTTTATTTCCATTTCTTGGACTTGAACATTCAGCAAAAATTAATTATTGGTTTTATACACTGTTTTTTTTTTTTTTTTTTTTTTTTTTTTTTTTTTTTTTTTTTTTTTTTTTATGCTATAATATTGTAGGTAAAATTATAAAAAAATAACTTCCTTTGAATGGAGAAGTTAGCTATTTAGTTGCATTTAAGGGGGTGCGGTAATAGGGGGACAGGCTTGGGGGTGGGGGGGAGATAGGGGGACAGGCTTGGGGGGTGGGGGGTTAGGGGGGTGCTGTGGGTTTTGGGGGGTGCGGGAGTAGGGGGGACAGGCTTGGGGGTGGGGTGCGGTGGGGGGGTTGTTTAGGGGGGTGCGGGAATAAGGGACAGCAGCAGGCTTTCTACCCACCCCAAGCCTGCTCCCACCCCTATTCCCGCACCCCCCCCCCCCCAAGCCTGTCCCCTACTCCCGCACCCCCCTAATATCCAACTGATTATTTATACATACATACATACCAGTAAAGTATATCCATTAATCTATACATTCAACACATATATATATACAGTATACACATATAAATAAACACATATAAATAAACACATATAAATAAACACATATAAATAAACACATATAAATAAACACATATAAATAAACACACATAAATAAACACATATAAATAAACACATATAAATAAACACATATAAATAAACACATAAATAAGAAAAGTATAGCCTAAATTGTATTGCAGTTCAATTTTCAATATTGTTTTATACACCATTAATGTGCAAAACTCAGTGTATTCTGTTAAAAATATATTGTATTTTTTTTTATTTACAGTACCATCCATTACTAATGAATGAAAATTATAAAAAAAAAGAATACTGTAACGTTAACTGCCTTTACTATATTTTACATAACGAAACTCATTATAACTAACTACACCAAAATACTTACATAACGAAACCCATTATAACTACAACAACAACTTACTTACATAACGAAACTTATTATAACTACAACAACAATTTACATAACGAAACTCATTATAACTAACTACACTAAAATACTTACATAACGAAACTCATTATAACTACAACAACAACTTACTTACATAACGAAACTTATTATAACTACAACAACAATTTACATAACGAAACTCATTATAACTAACTACACCAAAATACTTACATAACGAAACTCATTATAACTAACTACACCAAAATACTTACATAACGAAACTCATTATAACTAACTACACCAAAATACTTACATAACGAAACTCATTATAACTAAAATACAACCTGTTTTAATTGAAGCTAAACTTTATAATAATATAATAATGATATAAAATAATTAACACAGATATTAATTGGGCAGTATTCAAGAACATTCATGGTGTATACGATGGTGTGGTACCGCTACGACGACTCTATTGACACACTACACCAAGACAGCCATCGTACCGGTACCACACCATCGTATACACCACGAATGTTCTTGCATACCACACTACTATCATCTAATGCCTTTTTTTTTTTTTTTGAAACTATATTATTGGACAGTTTAAGGGGGTGCGGGAATAGGGGGACAGGCTAGGGGGGGTTTAGGGGGGTGCGGGAGTAGGGGGACAGGCTTGGGGGGGGGGTTAGGGGGGTGCGGGAATAGGGAACAGGCTTTCTACCCATCCCAAGCCTGTCCCCCTGTTCCCTCACCCCCCAACCCAATCCCCCCAAAGCCTGTCCCCCTGTTCCCGCAATCCCCCCCCCCCAAGCCTGTCCCCTCTTAATAAATCAGCAGTC
Source organism: Petrolisthes cinctipes (assembly GCA_033782935.1). Lineage (NCBI taxonomy): Eukaryota > Metazoa > Arthropoda > Malacostraca > Decapoda > Porcellanidae > Petrolisthes > Petrolisthes cinctipes. Next base: position 39,221 of record JAWQEG010003394.1, on the reverse strand, counting down.
TTTACTTACTCTAGCAGTCAGTAACTCCATCACCAGTTTATAACACATCTTCAACATCCATAATTAGGCAAGGACGATCAACAAATCACTCATTAAAAGATAAAAAAAAGTGTCAATAAATATTTATACTCGAAAACCTGAAATTCGAGAATGTATAAAATATTTTCTGCCATCACGTTTCAGTAATTGAATATATCCTTATTATAATACATAAAGTTGGTTTAGAAAAAATAAGGAAAGTACTGTATAATTATCTTAGGAGTGAATATAATACTCTTTTGTTTTTTGTCAAGAAATGCAGATGGTATTTTTCACAGGGAACCTACTGCAGAGAGTTGACTAGTGAATGCCGATGACGTCTCTGATTGGTCCAGCCAGCAGATCCAGTAAGCATGTCTATGATTGGTCCATTGTTGTCTTCCTTCCCATCCAGTAAACATGTCTATGATTGGTCCATTGTATGTCCCTTCCCACTATCTCCACCCTAACTTAACCTAATCTAACCTACTAACCTATCCTAGACTCGCTTACTGGATGTGCTGGCTAAACCAATCAGAGATGTCAGCTGTACGACAGGAGCCAACTGTCTGCAGGCCCTTCCATTTTTTCATCGCTTTATATATTATTTCGTAGGGTAACATGTCTATCGCTGATTGGTAAGCTTATCCAAACACACCATATTTGCTAATTAGTAGCCCTAATACTTTAAAATATTAATGGAGATTTTGGAGTAATGCTGCTAATCAATTCGTAGAAACACCTCTGGCAGAGTTGCTCACAAAATATTTTATTATTATATAATAATGTATTTTTTGTATTATTATGTCCTTCCCATATGTGTCGTTTGCATTCCGCTAAGGTTAGCATACGGAAATGTGTGACGACAATATGTAGAATATGTATAAATCTTAGAAAGCAAACGAGGCAGTACCAAAGAAGCTAAAAACACTGAAAAAAAAAGAGTAAATAACATAGACAGAAGTTCCGTTGAAATGCTTTTATCCTTCACACCGACAACAAAAAATTGACAACTGCTACAGTGATGCCAAATATGAAAAATTTTACTTAGAGACCTATGGAAATTTTGAGGTACCAATGGAAAATTTTATAAAGATTGTTAAAGAATAAATGGGAAAATTTTTACCAGACGAAATATGAAAAAAAAAGATGATAAATAAAATACAGTATACGATTATCTTCAGGCAGGAGTAAACTCACCTGGTTAACTCACCTGGTTGGCTACCCCAAAATACACTCTCAAGGTTCATCTATCAGTGATCAATGCATAGATGGGTAGCCCACAATTGCTGGCACACCAGCAGCCCATCAGGTTAACATGAAACATAGTGAACTACATAAAATAATGGGCGGAATTGTGTGCCATATGCAACTGGGTGTTAGGCGTGAGTATATTATACATAAAGTCGAAGAGCAAACATTGAATAATAGAATGCACAACTGAAGAAGATTAACGGGAAAACTTTGAGGTAAAAAAAAAAGGGAAATTCTGATGTTAATTAAAGATGGGAAAACTCTTTAATTAAGATTGTTCAAGAGTAAATGGGAGATGGTAAATATACGATTATCTTCAGGCAGGAGTAAAACGGGAAGAAACTTTGAGGTAAAAAAGAAGGGAAATTCTGATGATGATTAATTAAAGATGGGAAAAATTTTTGTTAAGCAGACCTGGCAACACTGCAAGGTCCAGAACAACAACAACAACAACACTCCCGGCGGCTGCATCCATCCATCCACAGACTAACAGGTATTTTATGAGGAAACTCTATATTTACCTCACATTACAACATATTAAACCTATTATTAGTTAAATGGAGGACACATGGAGGAAATGGAGGACACATGGGAGGAAAATGGAGGACAAATAAGGAGGGAAATATGAGTAACTTTGATGGAGTGAATGAATGAAACGTAACTTAAGGCCATATTCAAGAACAATTCGTGGTGCATACGATGGCGCGTGGTACCGGTACGATGGTTTTACATATATAAAGAAACAACATTGCCACCATCCATCGTACCGGTACCACGCCATCGTAAACACCACGAATGTTCTTGCATAAAACCCGTAACCAGACAACATCACCAAACACTATGACGTTACTTAGGTTACCATAAAAATATACGGTAACTTAAATATTGAATGAATTACGGATAAAGTTTCTAAGTACGCCTCCTAATGTATTTTTTTTAATGAGAGTAAGCAAACGTGTAGTTAATATTATACACAAAACGGTAATTATTTCAATAAATGCCAAAAATAAACCTATACCCATTTTTCACTACATAATTATGAGGTATTTATCAAGTTTATTGCTGTTTTCTGTTATAACGTTTTTACCTTCTTTACTCGCTAATTATCAAGTATATTGCTATTTTCTATTATATTGTTTTTACCTTCTTTACTCACTAATTTATACCATTCTAAGACACTTTTCTTGGTAATTATCTACTCTATTGCCGGTTGGTATTACGATGTTTTTACCTTCTTTACCCACTAATTTACACCATTCTATGACACTTTTCTTCTATGGCATATTCTACGGAATTTCCAGATTACCGGGACCTAATCTGGGTAACCTGTAACCAAACTCAGGTTAGGTTAAATTAAAGAAGTATGTTTGATAGGATATTTTCATAGACTCGTATTTGATATGATTTGAATGTGAAATTGTGGTCCTCTGAGAAGTGGGATAATGTGATAGTTCTGAGGCATTTGTATTGTTTAAAAAATAAGTTGGTAAGTACTGTACACTATACTGTAATAACAGCTTGGCATGCTAAAACCAAACCAGGGAATTTTGAAATGCATTAGAACTAACGTGCATATGCTTTTACAGATTTTACAAATTAGACTTCAACATTCTGTACAAATTATATACCACAAGTACTTTATCAGTACCGATATTTTCATAGTCTTTTATACACACAGTAGCAGATTTTTTTCTTCACCCAAATGCATTATTAACAGAGTGAAACTAATTTCCAGGAGCACAGCCAACCACTACATTCAAATGTTACGACACAGAAGGAAAGCTCTCCAGGTTGTCAAGAATTTAGATGCCTTCCCAAAAACTGCAGAAGAATGTACAGAAACCACCACCACTGGAGGCACATGTAAGTTGACCAGGTCATTATACAATGTTCAAGAAAAATAGGAAGATATAGAAAAAGTTTTCTTAAAATCAAGTAACAGTATTATAGTGTTTGGTTGCCCATGTATAGGAAAGATTTGGGATGGTCGGTAATCACTCAGAAATTAATATTTTTCATCAGAAATCCCAAGCATTAGGATATCACCCAAAAATGATTAAATTCTAGAAAAGTAGCAGAAACAATAAGTTAGCCAGATACTAATACACTGTATAGTTAAAGGCAAACCATATCAATTGAGCTCAGAAATATAAATACCGGTAGGTGGGAATAAATATATGTTCTCGAATAATTTGTACTGAAAGTAAATAGGATGACGTGCCTAACAGTTTCAGTGTTGAGCCTGACCATTGTGATGTGGTTGGTGGTGATGGAGATGATGTACTACATGGAGACCACTTTCACCTTCTCTTTCACCCCAGACACAGACTTCACACAGAAACTCAAGATCAATGTTGATATCACCGTGGCCATGCCCTGCAGATGTGAGTAGCTGCAGTCAGTACACTACCAGTTCTTGGAGTTTAAGGACATTATAATTGTAACAAAATAATGTGTGTACGTAGTCTGACATCTCCCTGTTTTATGTTATCTTATTATACCATATTCTCTTTTAAAAAGTAGTACATGAAGTAATAAGTATATCTGTAGTAGAGTCAGATTACATTAAAAAAAATACTTATACATTACTAGCAGGTGGAAAACCAAGGCTATACTTTAGTTATCTTTAAACTATACAACTATGACATTGCCCAGGGGAGCTGCCTTTATTCAGGGTCCACAGCACTGGCTGTGGGATCAAAGACCTTCCCCCCAATCTCCCTGGCGGTTGGAGGCCCCGAGACTCCCTGGAATCCAGTAAGCTCTGGTCCTATCTTCCTGGGATGTGCTTCGGTAGCCCAGGCATATAGGGCCAGCCCCTCCTTTATTTTAATTTGTTTTTTCACTGCGACCAGAGCGTACCGGGGGTCTGTGGGGCAGGAGGCCTTTCTGCCCCGGGAGAACATCAACTATGACATTGCAATATATTACAGAAAGTAACTAATCACATGTTGTTGGCAGTTGTTGGTGCAGACGTGTTGGATTTGACGGGACAACAGGTGATGACGTTCGGGTCTCTGGAGATGGAGGACACATGGTGGGTGCTTGACCCAGACCAACGCGTCCACTTTGAGGGGGTACAGCGGGTGAGTGATGTGATGGACTTACTTGGATAAATGTTAGATGGATTTATGTCTCGTAAATATTTTTCTGAACTTGAAAACGAAAAACTAACCTAAATATAACCTTTGAAGTACAATAGTATGCTGGTGGGTGCAATTATATTTGCTATTACTACAAGGAATGTTAAAATATGTGGGTTGGTAATTTAAGTAGGATACTGTAATTGTTGTGATGGGCATTGGTTGAGTGGTAATCTATTTGTGATTACTGTAGTTGTTTTTTGTTGCTTGGATTTTAGTGTCCATGAGTATAGAATTATATTTATATATAAATATATCAAATATTTCTAGTACAATATAGTGGTATATGCTGTACTGTACCTCATATACAAAATACATATACATGTTTTTCATGGCAGGTAAATAGCTACCTGCGAGAGCAGTTTCACTCCATACATGAGATCCTGTGGAGAAGTGGATACACCAATATTTTTGGTGATATGCCTCGCAGGTATTGTATACAGTTGTATAGAGTATTACTGATATACCATTCTCCATATATTAATATAATGTGATAGAAGGCACATAAAATAAATTCTTCGATTACTTTACGTTATGTATAATGAATTGCAGTATTGTACAGTATATTATTTCACACACAGACGGATCATCCCGGAGAAAGAGACCGATTCCTGCCGAATATATGGATCATTAGATTTTAACAAAGTTGCTGGCAATTTCCATATTACAGCAGGTAAAGGATCATTTATATTATACCAAATAGTTCCTCAGAAGTGTATGTACTCTACCTCTCAAAAGTATATAGGCATATTACAAATACTATAAACTTTATACATATATGGACACCAAGATCGACTGACATCACACAATCACTTCATACAATTTTTTTTTTTTTTTTTGCTGCCCCTCAGGTAAGAGCATTCCTTTACCTCGGGGTCATGCTCACCTGGCCTTCCTTATGGACCAGTCTGACTACAACTTCACTCACCGCATCAACAAACTGTCCTTTGGTGACCCAGCCCCAGGCATTGTACACCCACTTGAGGGTGATGAGGCCGTTACCACCAAGAGTAAGTGATGTACAGAAGTGGATTCATTTAAAGTTTTGTATTGTGAGATGCATAATCATAAAATTAGAAGTAGCTTCGTCTTTTTGTTCATGTTAATGTCTTTACTGAAAGTAAGTACTCTCACTGAAGGCAATTTAGTATATTTTCTATGGGCAGTACTGTAAGCTTTTTATGTTTTTAAGAATGGAGTAAATTAGAACTGTGTGCTCAATGATAAGCCTACTCTGTGCTCAGTCTTGTCTATTACACACTGTCTCTTGTTGAAATCTTCATGTCCACAACTCTACATTGCTTTGTGCATTCATTCTACTTTTAGGACCAAAGTACTATACAGCTGCACTCTTGCCTGTCATCCTGATACGGTGACATGGTAATCCGCAGTACACAGTGCAGATTTTGCGTACTACTAATTTAGCATTAGCTGTTAAATGATAACTACACGAGGCACACAGGGAGTTTATTCATATATTGGTACTAGATACACCTTCATTACCATGATCGTTGACGCTGTGCAAAATGGTATAAATTATAGGACAGCATTCTTCCTAAATATCCTTTGATATATCTGGTTATCTTCCCACAGATCTCATGTCATACCAGTACTTCTTGTCGGTGGTACCAACATACGTCAACACATACAGTCATAGAGGGTCATCATTCCAATACTCAGTTGCAGAACAAGAGAGAGAGATTGCTCATGACAAGGTATATAATACTCAGCTTACTTCAGCATAGATAATTTTACTTTAAATTTTTTAAATGTCATACAGATGAATATGATGTACCGTACCTATAGATCAGTGTAGTAAGTTTGCAGTTAATGGCATGTATGTATGCACCTGTGTTGGTGTAAAACAAAGTATTATTACTGTACCCTCACATGTAAGATCCCTGCTAATTTTACTGTCTTGGGCCTATAAGAATAAATTATTAGTATCATTATCATCAACTGCTGAATTTTGTGTATCATGTCTGTGCCACCCATTTACAGGGTTTGACATTCAATAACACCTTTGGAAAGAACTCTAAATATTTCCATTTGGATATATAGATCCCTACAGATTCTAAGAAAATGATAATAGCCACTGGAAAAGTCCAGATATTTCTCATTAATGTTAATATTGTGGTATTGTCTTAGTTGTGTACTTGTACAGCATCCTGGTAATAACAGACTTGTTAACCAACAGGACTCCCATGGAAATCCAGGAATCTACTTCAAGTATGATGTGTCAGCACTGAAGGTGGAGGTGAATGAACACCACGAACCCTTCCTGGCCTTCATTACCAGACTTTGTGGCGTCGTGGGAGGAGTCATAGCCTGCTCTGGTTGGTATCCTCACATTCTAAGTTCTATATCTAAATCTGTTGTTGAATTGTGTGTTTTTTATTGATTGCTGGATGCATTATGATTTTTTACAGCCATTGGAATATTTGATTATTTTTATACATACAATATTGGAATTTTTCATTCATAACCCATTACTCAAAAAGACTGATTTTTGTATGCTATGATAGTACTTTTACAGCTGTAGAAAATATGGAATCTGCATGGATGATAAGTTTTCATGTACCGTACTGTAGAGTAATATACTTCCAGGTATTCCTATGATATCACTTATGGTTAACCAGGCATCAACAGTCATATAAATTCACCTCAAAACCAAGCAAACTAACTGAGGTATAACTGAATGATATATATCCCTCCATGCATAGTGCTGATGCTTCCCTTCATCTTGGGGCCATACTGAGTTTTCTTTTACCCACTGAAATGTAGTCCTTGGGTGGAGTTCCACGAGCTATAGAGTGGGTATAAAGTATATTAACTTTTAACTACAATTCTTGTACTGTAATAATTGCTTTTTTTCCTTCACACCTCAGGACTGATAAGCTCATTCATCGCTCTCGTGGTTGACTGCCTGACCTGCCGTTTCTTCCGCCATAGCAAGACTCCGTCACCAGATGAGGAACCTTGCCTATCATCACACCAACACACTCCTACTACCCTCCTCATCACACCAGAATTGAAGGCCGTCACCCCCACACTCCAGGTCCCCAAGACAACTGCTGGTCCTCAGACCACCCCAACCCCAACATCACAATTAACATCTCAGACTCAATCATTATGACAGTGTTTACATTTTCTCTAAGTTTTCATGCATTCTCATCGTTTTTTTTTCACAGTTACAATTTTGTACATAAGAAGATATTGAATATTTGTTTTCTAGCAGAGTTTTAGATATTTTTTATATTTTATGAAACAGTATACTGTAGAACTTTTTTATTAAGTGGTCTTTGGATGTTTCATGTAAAATTATGCAGTTTGCTGTAACATGTAGTTGGAGTTGTTGCACAATCTGGTAGTAAAGGATCCCAGTATAATTATATCATGTATCAGTGATGTATGATTTTTGTCATTGTGACTCCCTTTTCTGTCAATTTAATATATGATTAAGTTTCAATTTCTTCTTGATGTATGATCCCAACCATCACATCAGTCATGTGGCTGTGTTGCTGCCACCCTAACATTCTAAATATTCTATTCTGTAGATAGAATTTTAAATAATTTAAGTAAATTAAAATAATAAATTGGTGATAAATGATCCAGATATTGCAATATCAAATAAATGATACAATGCCTTTCTATAGAGTTTGTCAGCTAGAGAAGTGTCACCCAGACCAATTGAACTTTTTTTTTTTTTTTAAGAGGTGTTATTTAGATATTTTGTATAATTTGTTTATATTAAGTGGTTATGTAATAATGAAAATTTCCTTCTCTGCAAAATATTCTCTCTAAATGTTACAAAAAGTGTGGTGGATTCCACGATGATACCTACACTTGTGTAGTCCTACAGTGGACTGTAAGCAACTTCTGTTTGCTTGGAGCACTACTCTCAAAATACCTTGCTTTTATGTCCTACTATTTCCAGCAATATCTTTCTCTTTTTGAGCACTTGTACTCTCACCACCAAACTTCCTTATATCTCTATCTTATCTGCTGGTATTGGATAAGAGAATTAATCTGAGACAGGTCATGAGGGCAGTTTACAGGTGTTAACCTTCCCCACATGGTTAACACCTGCTCATCACTTCATGGATGCAAGGTTAGAGGGGTACACTTGCTGTAGTCTGTGCCCCTCCTCCTGTGTGCTGGTAAACTCTTGTCATAAATAAATGAATATGCACTCTTGACTCTGTACAGAATCTCCAAGTTCAAAGTCAAGTAAAAGAAAAAAAATTTATTCACACAGCATTGAATCTCAATGTTTAGGTTATGCATAGATGTGGTATGATATTTGATGGTGAGTGGACAAAAATTTCACTATGGCTTGTTCTCAAAAGATTAAAAAAAGACATTATATATTCTTCAGATGTGTGCCATGTAATAGACAATTAATGCAGGATAATAGAATCACTTAAATATTATTTGGGTGTGTACAGTATATAATTGCCTAAGATCTGAGGAAAATAAATAAAATAATGTCTGCATCTGTACAAATCTGGTGCTATGAAGTTATGAAAGATCCTCATACTGTATCAGTTCCTGGCCAGAACTCTCATAAAGATCGTCATATTGTATCTATCAGTTGGTGCCCAGAACTCTCATCTTCAGTATACAGTGTTATGTGGATGTCACACTGGCCCATTTTCCTTCTTCAGTTAGAGGCCATTGTTATAAGGTACAATCAGAATTTTTGGACATAAGATTTAGGTGCATAAACTAAAGAGATGAATCTGACTTATTACTCGTGTGGCAGTGTGAATGATCAGTGGGCATTAACAGAAATAAAATATCAGATTATTCCTCGTCTTTTTTTTGTTATGTAAATGGTCTGACTATTTTGTGTCTGATAACCTAAGATTCCAGCCTTGGTGTGTTGAGCCTTGACTCAAGGCTTTCTCTGTTCCCCAGCTCATTTTAAGAGGATTGGAGGACGTTCGAGAATCTGCAAGAAGTAAGTCTAACACAGAAAAACTTGTTATTGTGATAGACACATCTGTACAACATGATATTTTCCTGTGACTGATGCAAATATAGTACAACTTTAAAAAACTGATTTTGCTTGATAAAATGATTACTGTTTGTAATAATGTTGTATTTTGTTATGGTGATACATGTGACAAGTTAATTAATAATGTTTTGTTTCTTGATTAAGTAATATGCTCTTACTGTATTGTACTTTATTTGATAAAATGACTAGATAATGGTTTTGATGTACAGTATATGTATAAAATCTAACTAAAGTGACTGATACTGATTAATGTTTTCTGTGTAGAAATTTGACAAGATTTTTCCAGTAGTTATTCTGTAATTATTTCATCTGTTTTACATGATGTTACAATGGTATGCTTATGACAGCCATAGGTGTGTATGTTACACATGATTGTACTGTAATGAAATGTTTTGGATACAGTTATACAGATGAATGTATTGGGTGTATTGAGTGCTTCCAGTTTACTGTACTGTATCTGAAGTGTTTAATATCAAGCACATTGAAAGAAGTTTTACAGGATTGGAATGATGTTAGTTTTCCATATACATTATTTAATATATTCAGTATGCTTAAATTATTGTTTCTCAAAGTTCAGTCCCTAAGAAGGACTCCAAGACTGACTTGTACCATCTATAATGGGTCCTTTCTTTCAATACTTATGTGATTATTATTATACTCAGAAAGGTAATTTGTAACAAAAATAATAAATGACAAAAATTATACATTGCTTTTGTCAGAGTACCACTTCATTAGCTTATATTTATGAAATGAATTTAATTACCTTATGGGAATATAATGTTGCTGGGGAATGGGTATTTCAGATTCCTTAAAACATTGCCACATAACACATATGGACTTGAGTCTGTATAGTGGCATAGTTTATGTAGTAGGAATCCTTCATCTCCAATTTACCCTGCAAAATTATGAGAAATAAATTAAAGGTTTGCAACAGTCTATCCTTTCCTTCATTTTCCTTTGTGCTTGCTGTCCTTTTCCCATTTTTACCTTTTTATATTATTATTAAGGCTTGCAGCTTGGCCAGTACTGTATATCAAAAAGGATGGAAAGGTGATCGAGTAGCAAGGTCAAACTAAGTGACAGGCAATCCATCATTTAAGGATTCACTTTTGTGTATGTGTAAGATACAAGTGGGTAAATACCTAGTCATATTGAAGTAACCATTCCTAACTTTTGCTCATTATGATTGCTTTTCATTCTTATCTCTTCGATTATTTTTTTATAACCAATTTCTTTTCGTTCCATCTACGGTTCTCATTATATTCTCCTTCCCTCACTCCTGTCTCATCTTCATAGCCCCTTCTTCGTTACCCCTCTTCATCCTCCTTTCTTTTACATTTGTTGTTACCTCCCTCGCTCACTTCATTTTTCTTTTTTTTCCCGTGCCCTGTTGTTGTTGATAACTTAATATTCACATGGAGTAGTCCCACGAGCGCTGACCATTCCTAGCAGAGAACAAATACCCATCTGGCAACATTATACCCACCCCAGGGCATCAGCAGATTGCCAGGCGTATGATAACTCTAACATGTCTTCAGCCTTCACTCTCAATTTCCAGGCTTTCTTTTACCTCCTTCGACGATTTATTCCGATATAACTTGGCATCAAAAGGAGCTAAAGTGCCGAGACCTTACTAAAGATACCCAGGGAGAAATAAATAAACAACAAGTGAACGGGGGGAGGAATGAATGAGTTCCACGAGTGAGATGATGATACCCAACAAGTCCCAAGGTGTGTCGAGGCGAGTGGGCTGGCCAGGTTGAGGGAAGGAGTTGCTAAGTTTTCGTCCTGTCCTAGAATTTTACGTCCAGGGCCAATATACGTTTATATCCAATATTTATAGGAGGTTGGTGGTGTATGATGACCACCTTACACACACATCAGTTTGTTAGATGTCTTTTGTTATGGTGGTGAGTGCCAGAGTTAATTACGTATAGAGATAGAATTAATATTTGTATTGGTGTTTTATGAGACTTTCAAGGATGCGTCTATCTTGGAAGGCTGATCACGTGTCCGTACTACACACAGACGCACGCACGTAAAAGAAACACATACATAAACGCACTATCAGTATACTCATTTAGCCAACTGGTGCGTAATAAAGGAACTGGAGTGAGAACCGAACAAGCAAAAGGATCATGTAAACGGAAAGAAAAAGGATTGTGTGTTCTGTTGGTATACAAGTCACAGGGATAGACTACTACTCCTTCCCCGACCCCAGCTTCTGCCTGACTTGCCCTTGCCTTGCCTTCTAGTGCAGTCTCCCTCCAGACCTCGTATTGTGAACGTCGGTGTAGTTCTTGTTATTAGTCCCCGTCAGCTGGATTCGGTGGCGTTTAAATCTCCACACAGTGAAGTGCCTTGCGACTGGTAAGCGTATCATGGGAACCGCCTGATTGAAGAACGAGTTTAAATGAAGACGAGTATCAAAGTATGGAGTGTTGGAAAATGCTGACCTGACCCACATCACTGGAAGCAACCATGGCCAGCAGACGGAGGGAAGAGAGAGGGAGTAGACTACAGTGGAGGTCCTGGAGTTGGGTGTGTCTGGTACTGGAGGTGTTGGTGGTGGTGGAGGGAGTGAAGGCGGCTGTGGGTGTGTGGATGGACGATGGTCAGGGCAGGACAATTTTGGCGGATCAACTGGATTCTGAGGAAGCAGCAGGACTCGCTAGGGACATCCTAGACGTCCTGGACTTGCCCACACCGCCAGAGAACCACATCAATGGGCGCCACCACCACGTCCCACGCCCACATCACGCCCATGGCTCTGCCCCTACGTGGTTGAAGGCTATCTATGACACTATAGATGAGAGAGGACACGCCACCTCTGCCCAGATGGACGCTACACACAGGGAGACCGTCAGTGCCGCCGACACCATCATCACCTTCGTCAGTAGAGGTGAGGGACTTTTATTACGCGTTGTGTACAGTCCTATTTAAATGTTTTGGTGAAGCTAAATAACTCTCCCGAATCTTATCTTTAGTTTTCAGTCTGCATTCAGATTTCAGAATCCGTGTTTTTTAAGAACGTAAGATGTACAAAACGAGTATCAGTAATGACCATGGGAGGAGAAGTGTGTACAGTACGTATATGAGGGTCAGCAACCAACTCGTAAACATTTCCAGACGACTGTAAAACCTGTTAGACATCTCGAGTCTGGCACGATTTTTCCTTGTCATTCAGCAGGACTGTTGTGAGGAGAAGAAGATCAGGGTGGTATTATTAAATTTCTTCTTTGATAAAAAGGAGGGTCTTCGTAGTTAAATTCGCATTGCAATATTAATAGGCACTGAACGACGAAGAGAACTTTTCCTCGAAGAAGTTTAATAATACCACCTAAAAGTTCATCGTCGCTCAATTCGTATCCTTTTGCAGTATGAATTGAACGACGAAAGCTTTTTCCTCGAAGAAGTTTGATAATATTACCTTATGTCTTCTTCCCACCTGTTGCTGTTTTGTTAAGATGTTTATTGTGTTTGTAAGTGTGAGTGTGTCGTTGTTATTTAGCTACTCCAGTAAAGATGTGTGTTGTGTTTGTAAGTGTGAGTGTGTCGTTGTTATAGGTACTACAAGAAAGATGTGTGTTGTGTTTGTTAGTGTGAGTGTGTCGTTGTTGTTAGGTACTCTGTGTGTTGTGTTTGTAAGTGTGGGTGTGTCGTTGTTAGGTACTCCAAGAAAGATGTGTGTTGTGTTTGTCAGTGTGAATGTAGTGCTGTTAGATTACTGTATATGTGTCTTGTCCATGCGACCCACCTTATTAATTACAATAACAGAGGTGGAATTGACCGACTATATATAAGATCTTCAGGTTGTACAGTACCGTAGTAACATTTGGAAAGTGGCGAGAAGCTGCACTTAAGCTGGTAATTCTTTTTTGGTACATTGGAGTGCCTTGTTTCCTCCAAAGTATGCCCGGAAACAGGACCTGAAGAGCAAAAATAATGGTGTTCTGTAGCTTGGAATAGTTTGGAGGATTCAGTTGCTCCAGAATTACCAACACAAAACTTCACCCTTAATTAATTAGAGCTGCTTTATGAGACGTATCCTGGGACAATACAGCCAAGATTATGACAACCTCCCAGCACCTACCCTCATCAGTTAGTGAGGAGGTAGCTTAAGGGGGTGCGGGAATAGGGGGACAGGCTTGGGGGGGGGGGGTGCGGGAGTAGGGGACAGGCTTGGGGGGGGGTTTAGGAGGGTGCGGGAGTAGGGGACAGGCTTGGGGGGGGGGTTAGGAGGGTGCGGGAATAGGGGGACAGGCTTGGGGGGGGGTTTAGGAGGGTGCGGAAGTAGGGGACAGGCTTGGGTTTTTTTTGGGGTGTGTGGGAGTAGGGGGACAAGCTTGGGGGGGGGGGGTTAGGGAGGTGCGGGAATAGGGGACAGGCTTTCTACCCACCCCAAGCCTGTCCCCATATTCCCGCACCCCCCAAACTCCCCCCAAGCCTCTCCCCCTACTCCAGCACCCCCTTAAGGACCCTGCTGTGATCGTGTATGAGACTTGGTGGCTTCTGATTCCTCCTGACTGTGCCACGAAACAAGCTTCTTCTGTATAGGTGTGTGTGTGTGTTTCGTGGCAATGTTTGAACGACTCACTAACATCCAATTTTCTTACTACAACACAGGGTCCCTTAAGGTGGTATATAATTCTTTTTTGGTACATTGGAGTGCCTTGATTCCTCCAAAGTATACTAGGAAACAGCAGGACCAGAAGAATAAAAATAATGGTGTTCTGTTGTTGCTTGGAATAGTTTGGAGGATTCAGATGCTCCAGAATGACCAAAATAAAACTTTCCCCTTAAGGATAGATTCTTTTGTTGGTGAATTGGAAGGTCTGTGATTCCTCCAAACTATGCCACGAAACAGACTCCCTCAATGGTACTACAATAGAGGATAATTATGTTTCATGGTATAGTTTGGAGGATTAATTTATACCCACAAATTCACCAACATGAGAATCTCCCCTTATTAACCAGTTAGTGAAAAAAATGTGATGGGCACAAAGGACTCACTACCTGATTTTTTTTATTTTTTTTTATTATTATTATTATTATTATTATTTTTATTATTATTATTATTATTATTATTATTATTTTTTTTTTTTTTTTTTTTTTTGGTCTGTGAAAACTGAAATTAATGTGGTACAAAAGAGAAGTTAGCATCTGTGTTGGGGTCCCTATATATAGTGTGTGTGTGTGTGTGTGTGTGTGTAAGGAAGGAAAGAAGGGAAAAGAGAAGTTAGCATGTGGGTTGGGTCCCTATTGTGTGTGTGTGTGTGTGTAAGGAAGGAAAGAAGGGAAAAGAGAAGTTAGCATGTGTGTGTGTGTGTGTGTGTGGAAGGAAGGAAGGGAAAAGAAAGGGTTTGAGGAAGGCAAGGTGGAGGGAGGGTGACCATACAGCAGGCCAGACTGTTGTGTGACAAGGCTCCGTCAACACCCTCTCTGACTGTTTATAGTGCCAGAGAGAGAGAGAGAGAGAGAGAGAGAGAGAGAGAGAGAGAGAGAGACTTGCACATACACACCCATATTGCTTCTTCATCTTCTTGTACATACACACCAATATTGCTTTTTCATCCTCTTGGTGTAGATAATTTTTTTACTATATAAAATAATGAGGGATTGGTTAAAAAAAAAAAATCAATGAAACAGCTGGTGCTTCGTGTCCTTCATCCATAAATAATTGCTTCTCGACACTAGACCTTAAAAACTCTCTTTCTCCATCCATCCATTTATTCATCCATCCATCTATTTCTTCATCCATCTATCCATCCATCCATGTATTCACCCATCTATCCATCCATCCATGTATTCACCCATCTATCCATCCAGCCATTTATTCACCCATCTATCCATCCAGCCATTTATTCACCCATTTATCCATCCATCCATGTATTCACCCATCTATCCATCCAGCCATTTATTCACCCATCTATCCATCCAGCCATTTATTCACCCATCTATCCATCCATCCATGTATTCACCCATCTATCCATCCAGCCATATATTCATCCATCTATCCTTCCATCCAACCATCCATTCACCCATCTATCCATCCAACCATTTATTCACCCATCTATCCATCCAACCATTTATTCACCCATCTATCCATCCATCCATGTATACACCCATCTATCCATCCAACCATATATTCATCCATCTATCCTTCCACCTATCTATCCATCCAACTATTTATCCATCCACCCATCTATCCATTCACCCAACCATTTATTCATCCATCTATCCATCCAACCATATATACACCCATCCATCTATTTATCCATCCAACCATTTATTCATCCATATACCCATCCATTCATCCATTCACCCATATATCCATCCAACCATATATTCACCCATCTATCCATCCAACCATATATACACCCAACCATTTATTTATCCATCCAACCATTTATTCATCCATATACCCATCCATTCATCCATTCATCCATTCACCCATATATCCATCCAACCATATATTCACCCATCTATCCAACCATCTATTCACCCATCCATCCATTCACCCATCCATCCATGTACCCAACAGACCCGCCGGGAGTAAGACGCCTCCACGGGGCCAACAAGCGTCTGTACTTCGACGTGAGGGACGTTCCCTTAGACCACTCACTGCTGGTGGCTGAACTCCGGATCCATCGTGCCCCCAGAGTACCCGAACCTCTCATCCTACACGTTTATATGACCACCGACGATGAAGGGTAAGGGGATACATACTCTATCATGAAGAAGGTAAAGGAATTAAAAGGAGAGTACACTTTTGATACCACTTCTTACTAATGAGGTTGTAAGAAGTGGTTTGGCATAAAAAGGCAAAATGTTATAATGTAGTTTAATTATGTAGTTGGGGGCTGTATTGAAATGTTGTTGAGAAGTGTTTATAGTGGCTGAAGAAAGCTGTTCAATAATAATAATAATAATAATAATAATAATAATAAAAGGTTTATTTACATTGCAGCCATATTAAAGGTTGATGATTGATGGGAATGGTTTTATATAGACAACAAGGAAAGATATTAATTATGATGGTGAGACAAATATAGATCGATATAGTATTGTATTATTTCTTGTTGATAATCCTCCTGCTGTTTACTAGTTTATGAGAAGGGCATAATTAAGAAGGCAAAGTAATTAAGAGTTGATGAATTTAATGTTAGGGGCTTTATCGAAGTATTGAGAATTGTTAATTATGACATAGAGGTATTGATCTGGATTTACGTTACTGCATAAAATGTATGGAGTTGTACGTTGCATGGAATTATAATTGATTTTGATAGAATTTTTTAGTGATTTGGTATTGTTACTGTATGGATAGAAAAATTAGTTTATGGACTGATTTTTACTAGTGCTATTATATAACTGCATAATTATAATGTTTTTGACTCGTGGTGATGCATAATTATTTGTTTTTCATTTTGGTAACCTCTTGAATTACGACGAACCTAAAATAAAAAATGGGATACGCAATTCGTGGAGATAAACAAAAGTGAGATGGATGGATGAAGGGTGGCAGGAAGGGAAAGGGGAAGAAGAAAGGGGCGAGAGAGGGGAAGAAAGGGTGAGAGAAAAATGGAACAGGTCAGCAGGAAGGGGAGAGGATCGATGCAAGGTTAAACAGACACCAGAAGGCAGGAAGGAGAGAGAGAGAGAGAGAAGGGAGAAAGGAATGAATTAAGTGAATGAAGTGAAAGCTACTGTCTGTGGTATATATCTGTCTTCAACACACACACACACACACACACACACACACCTGTAGTCTACATACATACAGACATACATACAGTTCATACGTGCGCTCATACACACATACATACATACATGCACACACATACATTATTATTTTATACATACACACATACACACATGCGCACACACACACACACACATACATTATTATCTTATACATGCCACCACCACTATCATTCATCACATCACATCACACATCTAAACAGTTACCAACATACATACATAGACATACATACATACATACATACAGACAGACAGACATACTACCATTTTTTTTCTCAACACATCATAATACCAATCCACTTTCCCAGTCCACTACCACTTTTATACTCTCCCACCTTCTTTCCACCCCACTTTCACCCACTGCTCTTCCATATCAGATCATTCTCACTCTCTACCTCTTCCACATCACTTTCACTCTCACCCACTTCCTCTTCCACATCAAATAATTCTCACCCACTACCTCTTCCACATCAAATAATTCTCACCCACTACCTCTTTCACATCAAACTATTCTCACTCAAAGCCCCACTACACTTTACTTTTCCATGTTATGATATCAATCCACTCTATATATCCACTTTATACATCCACTCTATTAAGTCCCCCACACCACTCTCTCCCATTTCCTCTACTTCCCCACCACTCTCTCCCCTTCCCTTTCCTTCCCCACCACTCTCTCCCCTTCCCTTTCCTTCCCCACCACTCTCTCCCATTCCCTATACTTCCCCACCACTCTCTCCCATTCCCTATACTTCCCCACCACTCTGTCCCATTCCCTTTACTTCCCCACACCACTCTCTCCCATTTCCTCTACTTCCCCACACCACTCTCTCCCATTTCCTCTACTTCCCCACCACTCTCCCATTCCCTTTCCTTCCCCACCACTCTCTCCCCTTCCCTTTCCTTCCCCACCACTCTCTCCCCTTCCCTTTCCTTCTCCACCACTCTCTCCCATTTCCTATACTTCCCCACATCACTCCCCCCCTTTTCTTTACTCCCCACACCAACCACTCTTCTGCTTTCTTATATTTCTCCACACCCCTCTCGATCCCCACTCTCCTTCTACCCCACAACACCCCCCACCCCCCACACTATCTTTCCCCCCCACTACCCCCCCCCCCCACTCTATCTTTTCCCACCCCAATACCACCACCCCCCACCACCACCTCACACTCCCCCACACTATCCTTCCCATCCTACTACTGTGCCACCCCCTCACCTACCCCACACTATATTTCCCATCCCACTACCCCCCCCCCACACACACACACACTATCTTCCCCCCACCACCCACACACCACCCCACCCCACACTATGCCATGCTCATCGTATCAACATTACAGGGGTGAGAAGGAGGTAGCGAGGGCCCGTCTTGAGGGACCTGGATGGGAGAGTATCAACATTACAGCCTCGGCCCTCTCCTGGCTCCTCTTCCCTGACACCAACCATGGTCTGCGTCTGGCTGTCACTTCCCCACATCGACGTCAGTATAATTATATCTGTAATCGGTTTCCTACTTATCTCTTTTTTTCTTTTCTTTTTGTGGGTGTGTTTGTGAATATTATATACTGTATATATGTAATTCATTTCTTTCCAATATTGTTTTCTCTTTTATTGTGGGTGTGTTTGTGAATATTATACAGTACAGTATATGTAATCCATTTCCTTCCTATCTTTTTTTTTTTTTTTTTGTGGGTGTATTTGTGTGAATATTATATCTGTAATACATTTCCTCCTTATCTCTTTTTTTTCTGGCTGTGTTTGTGAATAATATTATATATATATGTAATCCATTTCCTTCTTATCTTTTTTTTTAGTGTGAATTTTATATCAGTTCTGAGTGTTCTTTTATCAGTCTGTTTTCCTCATTCATATCTATGAGCAGCTTGTGTCTCTCTTATTTTTTTAAGTTTGTTTTTCTGCATTGTGTGTAACATATTTCTGCATTATACTTCTTTCTTTTCTTCACTGTGTGTATTGTATTTAAGGGGGTGCGGGAATAGGGGGACAGGCTTGGGGTTGGTTTTGGGGGGTGCGGGAGTAGGGGGACAGGCTTGGGGTTGGTTTTGGGGGGTGCGAGAGTAGGGGGACAGGCTTGGGGTTGGTTTTGGGGGGTGCGGGAGTAGGGGGACAGGCTTGGGGTTGGTTTTGGGGGGTGCGGGAGTAGGGGGACAGGCTTGGGGGGGGGGTGCGGGAATAGGGGACAGGCTTTCTACCCACCCCAAGCATGTCCCCCTATTCTCGCACCCCCCAAACCCCCCCCCCCCCCCGAGCCTGTCCCCTACTCCCGCACTCCCTTAAGGTAATATAATGAATGACTGGTTTTTTTTTTATGTTCTTTTGATATTGTAAAGGGTAAAAGTGCATCGGGCAGTCAGATTTCAATACTGTATACTGTGTTATACTGTATGTTCTGTATAGCTAAAGAAAGAACTGTACAAAACACCTGTTAGATGTAATGTACAGATGATTTAAGATAAGGATTGTTGTGGAAGTTTATTGTCATCAAGAAATAAAGACCCATTTATTTTGACAATTCCCAGAGGAGTAAGAACAGTTTCAATAAATACAACATACCAGTAAGTCTAGTTCTCATACAGACTGTGATAGTAAAGTAACTCCTCTCGATCATCATCAATTTTTACATGAAATAGTTAATTAATTATTATTTTATATTTACTGCATGATTGTATTGCACTGTTCCTCATCTGTACTACATAATTATAACCCAACCATATTTCCACAGGACATGAACGAAGATTCCATGAGGTTGGAATATCTGGGGCCAAGGATGAGGAGGAATTTCGACCTTTCATGGTAGGCTTTTTTGCCCTGCCTGACTCTGCCTACCACAAGAGGAAGAGACTCCGCACCACCCGATCCGTCCCTTCTGCTCCCCCACCCAGAAGCAGACCCCGGAGCTACAGAGGTGAGTCAAGAGATAAAAATAAACAGGTTAGCTTATTTTTTCATCATTGTTTAACACTCACTACTTTCTTACTATGTATTATTATCTTAGCACTCTGTGATGCTTATGAGTTAGTTATCACGTTCACCAATCTCTTGTTACTGTACTGTAGGACTACTGTCTTGGCAATTTGTTACCACTGTCTCACCAAGCATACTTTATTTTAAATCTCTTACTTACAATTCATCCCCCCATGGACTGATCATATCATCCATTATCACTAGTGAGCAGCTGTTGGTTGTGTATTACTTGTCATGGATAAAATTTAACCATAGGAAGTTTTTAGTCACCAGTCATTTATAATTCCCTCCTCGTCCAGACATCGCTGACCGAGCCATCGACTCTGACACCTGGTGCCGACTGAAACACCTACACGTGTCCTTCCGTGACCTGGGCTGGGAGAACTGGGTCATCGCTCCCGAGGGCTATGATGCTAACTATTGCGAGGGTCATTGCGTCTTCCCCCTACACGCCAAGATGAACGCCTCCAACCACGCCCTCGTTCAGACGCTGGTCAAATCGATGGAGGGCGTCCCGGCGGATCAGGAGCTGCCACCTAATGCCTGCTGTGCACCAATTGACCTGGCCACTATTCCTGTCCTTTACTACTCTTATGAAAACAATATTGTGCTTAAAAAGTATCCCAAGATGATAGTCAAATCCTGTGGTTGCCTGTAAATGTACTGTACTGTACTGGGTCTTCACATGTTTTTATTGCAGTTTTATTTTGCAGTACTGTACAGTATTTTTATAAATGTATTACCCTGGGACATTTTATTACAGTACAATAGATAATATATTATCCACATGGTTCTAATAATTCTGGGATTCTGTGAGGCTTCCATGCTAATAGGATATCATCATGCTATGTGAGTTTCAGTTTTCATTCATACATGGTCATAAGAAACCTTACTTCATTTTAAGTGTGAGAGTTGTTCTAGTATGTTGGTATGTAATGGCAAGCACCATTTGAAAAGTCCTTACTATAGTGATAATAATTTTATATTGAAGCTGCAATAGGAAAAAGGTCACGAATGAAAATGATCGTAACGATTTTTGCATGAACCATTCTGCATTATAGGTAAAGTACATATTTGTTTTCCATCTCTGGAATGAAGGACCAATTGATGGAATCTTTGAACAAGTTGACAATGATGTTATCCTATAGTATCTCATCTGAATATGATGCAGCTTCAAGAGAGTGATAAAGCAATATTGTCTGCTTATGTGCAAGCTGTCTCCTTAGTTTTACATGTATCTATCTATCTATCTATAACTCCAGCGCCTCGTTCCCTCCAGGAATAAATATGTATATAGGTGACTGACAAATATATACTCATACATAAATAATATTGCCATTATAAGGTGGGTAAGGAAATAGAAAAAGTTGGCTTATACAGCTAACTCTTTCAACCTCTTCAAGGACATGCCAAAATATGTAAATACCTTGTTAATGATAAGTGTACTGTATGATACTTAGTTGATGTGCAGAGTACTGTACATTACTACACGATTTGGTAGATAGTAAATCCTTTTCAGGATTCTGTAATTGTTTATTATTACGGTATGGTACTATGTAATGCAAATACAGTAGTTTTCTTTGTTAGTTACACTTTCCAATTTTAGAACAATAAGTTATAGTAACAATATACAACAATCTTCTGATGATGAAAATAGAAAATTAATACAGTATACTGTATGTTGTACATGTAATCCAAGTGTCATTTGTAGTATTATAGGCAATTAAACCTACTTAATGTAATCAAAATGAAGTTATCAAGCATGCTTTATATATTACTATAGATATTAATAATTAAATTTGTATGTAAGTAGAAAAGTACAGTACTGTATATTAATTAACTTACAATATTTTGATTTTGCAGTGCAGCACTTATTCTAACTCCACACTATATTCACTAATCTAATAAATCCTTATATTCAAGTTAATCTAGCTTGATGCAGCATAACCAAACCTCACTCACCAATAACCACAGTAGCCTGATGGTAGATCATAGCACTTGTCTAATGTAAACAACACACATAAACATTAACATTGGGATAAAGTACTATAATCCTGGCCACACTACTGTTAAAAGAGAAACTATTAAACATTTGCTAACCATTAATTACTCTTATGTTCGAAAGTTATTGTTAAAAGAGTATGATTATGCTCAAACAGGAATTGATATAATGTATTCATTTAAAGGTACACCACAGTACACAAAGAAACACTCAATTATGTCATGAACACACACACACACACACAGATACATATCATATATATTGTACAGTACACATATATACAATACTGTAACTTGGTACACTGATTGATAGGCCTATCTATTATTCTTGATATGCACTTCATTGTATGTGTATATCAACTGTGAACAGTACTCTTCTGTATGTACTGTATGTTAAAGTCATATATAATCAATAAATGTGATAGTGTCATATATTAGTAAACATTCCCCTAATGCATCTATAAATAACTTGGGTTTTTATCAAAGTGCCTACAGTGTTGTCCATTACTACCAGTTGATATGGAATTCACTGTCAAATATGAAGAAAAAACATTTACTAATGGCCTGACTATTCTACCAGTGGGACTTCAGCGATGTTGGCATCTGTTATCCACAAGGATATTTCTGTAATATTTATTTTGTCCCTCTGAGCTTCCCCCGTCACCCAGGCCCACCCGGGTGTGTGAGTTCCACCAGCAGGAGTACAGGTATGGGTAGTCATGGGTGGATAATAAAACAATAGACAGTCAGGGTATTCAATGGGTACGCGGTTCTTGAATGGTGCATCCCAGTAATTCCCAGCATTACCGCCAAGATAGTCTTCAACATCAATGCTGTTGAGAGTTATGGAGACGTTTCCAAAGTATGATATCCTTTCAACACTGTCTTGGTATGTAATGACCAGTTTCAGTGCCAATGTTGTGTTTTCCAAGAGGCTTGCATATATATGGGGTCTTTTGGAGATGGTGCCATGAAACAGGCCCCATATCTTTTGCCAACCCTGGTCACACTTGCCCATATAACCCATTCCCATACCCCTGTCTGGCCACAGATGCACCAGGGCTGAGATGTTGTGAACCAAGTCATGCCAACACACATGGGCACACTCCTTGCAGTCCTTACCATCACAGTTTGGACGACCACACTGCTCACAGGTACCTTTACATTGGCTGTAGCATGTTCTTAGTTGTGACCTATCCCCAAACTTGATCTCAAACATGTTGTATCCAGGAATCCAGTAGAGTTCCTTGTGAGGATTGGCACAGCGATCGAATCTGGTGATGAAACATTCCTGTGTAGCCGTAGCTATGATGAATGTCTTGCAAGTTGAGTGTGTGATGCAGCGTTGAAGACATCGCAACATGCCCTCCTGCACACCCATTCCTGCATCAGGTGTAATACATTGGTTAACAAGACCGAATTTATTTCAATTTAGTTTTTATATACAGAGATGTATCATACATACATGATACATTTCAAGGTAAACTAGTTAAATTAACCCTTGCTTAGACAATGTGGATTTTCTTGTGAAACTATATAAAGTTGGTCCGAGTGTATCCTTCATGTATTAAGGTACAGTTGGACACATGAATGGGTGGTACAGCCCAGGTGAAAGATACTTGTCCCATTTGAGTAACCAGTGTCTATTATCAGGTACTTGCTTTTTATTACCATCCTCAATACTGACTTCTGCCCCTGATATCTTCTATTTGGCACTAGGAAACTTGATATTGGGAGAAATTGACCATCTTTCACTAGGGCTGTACCACCCATTCATGTGTCCAACTGTACATTATATGGAAACAGCTTTTTGTAAGTTAACTGTAATATCTATAAATCTTTGGAAAATAGTCATAATTCTGTCTGCAAAACACTTGTAACTTTATAAAGCTAACCTGTCAATGGTAAAATATCCAGGAGCATTTTCCTTCTGTACAAACGCTGATCAATGATGGCGCCTTGATAGTAATAGTCACTGATGGCGTAGGTTACTTGGTTAGAGATAGTAGTAGTAGGTTGGTTAGTGATGGTGGTAGTAGGTTGGTTGTTGGTGGTAGTAGTAGGTTGGTTAGTGATGGTGGTAGTAGGTTGGTTGTTGGTGGTAGTAAGTTGGGGGTTGGTGGTAGTGTGGTTGATAGTAGCTGGTTGATTAGTGATGGTAGGAGTGGGTTGGTTGGTAGTAGTGGTGGTAATGGGTTGGTTGGTGAAAAAGGTGTTAGGAGTAGAGGAATGGGTGCTGGTATTAATGTTGAGTTGGTTGGTGGTATTAATAGTAGTGATGTTTTGGTTTATGATAGAGATGGTGGTGTTGGTGGTGTTGGTTTGGTTGGTGGTAGTGGTAGTGTGGTTAGTGGTAGTGGTAATGTGGCTGGTTGGAGTGGTAGAATGGAAGGTGCTGGGTTGGTTGGTGGTAGTGATAGTAGTAGTGTGGTTGGGAGTAGTAGTAGTATGGTTAGTGAAGATATTTTGGTTGGTGGTAGTAGATTGGTAGGTGCTGGGTTGGTTAGTGGTAGTGATAGTGGTAGTGTGTTTGGGAGTAGTAGTAGTAGTATGGTTAGTGAAGATATTTTGGTTGGTGGTAGTGGTAAATTGGTAGGTGCTGGGTTGGTTAGTGGTAGTGGTAGTGGTGTTGGTGGCTCCATTGGTGGTGGTAGTGGTAGTGTGGTTGTTGATGGTCGTCGTGGTTGTTGGATTGGTCATTTTGTTGTTGTTGTTGGTAGTTGTAGTGGTGGTGGTGATGGTGGCATTGTTATTATTGTTGTTGTTGTTGTTGGTAGTAGTGGTGGTGGGGGTGACAGTGGCATTGATATTATTATTGTTGTTGTTGTTGGTAGTTGTAGTGGTGGAGGTGATAGTGGCATTGTTATTATTGTTGTTGTCAGACCCTAACACCTGTCTCCCTGTCACCACCAACAAGAGTCCCACCACCAGCCAACAACAACAACAACTTTCCCCAACTACTCCACCTTCCCTTCGACGCATGATGGCTTCCACAGTCTGTACTCTCTACTCTGCAGGGGATAAACAAAATAATGATCGGAATAAACTCAAATTGTGACGAGCAGTGGGATAAATACTCTATAAAAAAATGGTGGTAAATTTGGAGACTCTGCAGATTCCTTCAAACTATTCCAAGCAACATACAGGCCACCATTAGTTTTGTTCATTTGGTCCTGTTTCCTGGCATACTTTGGAGGAATCATGGCACTCCAATGTATTAAAAGTATACCATCATCTCCTTAATGCCACTTTCTTACTTGTTTCTCCAGAGCAATAAATAAATAAATAAATAAATAAATAAATAAATGAAAAAATTAATGACTCGTTGCTCTAGTAATTCGTCACACTCAATGTTATTTTCTTATTTGTTTTCCCAGAACAATAAATAAATAAATAAATAAATAAATGGATAAATTAATGACTCGTTACTCTAGTCATTCGTCACGTAAATTAATAAATAAATAAATAAATTGTTAGATAAGTTTCTCTTTGCCCAAGTGAGTCATTCGTCACCACCCAACAAGACCAATAATATCAACAACACACTACTATACTCGATTCTAATAATAATAAACACACATCAATCACTGCTAACGAGACCACTTACATGAATGGTTGTCCAGTCACAGCCAGTAATTGTATCCATCAGCACCAGTCACTTATATATTAATGTTGTCACTTCCCTTCCTATAATTATTTTCATATGGATTGATTGAAGTGGTGAGGGTGTGGGTCGTGGGGGTAAATAATATGATGGTGGGGCTAAAACAGTTAATTAAGGGAGAAGTTTTGTGTTGGTAATTCTGGAGCAACTGAATCCTCCAAACTATTCCAAAGCAACAGAACACCATTATTTTTGCCCCTCTGGTCCTGCTGTTTCCTAGCACACTTTGGAGGAATCAAGGCACTCCAATGTACCCAAAAAGAATTACCACCTTAAGGGACTCTGTGGTGATGTAGTCAGAAAATTGGAGGTTAGCGAGTCCTTCAAATATTGCCTCGAAACACACACACACACACACACACCTAAATGGAAGGAGCTTGTATCGTGGCATAGTCAGGAGGAATAAGAAGCCTCCAATTATCATTCACGTTCACAGGGTCCAAACTATTCCAAGCAACAGAACACAATTATTTTTGCCCCTCTGTATGGTCCTGTTTCCTAGCATACTTTGGAGGAATCAAGGCACTCCAGTCGAGTAAAAGTATAGCAAAAATTCAAGATAAATAACACCAGTAATGTAGAAACTAGTATAGGGTGGTAGAACTTATCTTTAAAAATTTATATAAAGACGAATATAAGCGAAACAAACTATAATTCAATAACACATTTTGAGCACAGCTGAATTAGAATTTTCATCACACACACATGGCCACCTCTCCTTATGTGTGAAATAGTACTATGTATGTGTGTGTGTGTGTGTGTGTTTCATAGCAGAGGTTAGAGGACTCGATCATCACCAACCAACCAACCAGCAGGCAATTTCCCACAAAAGCTAAACAAAAATCACATAACAAAATAATTATTACCACAAAAGCTAAAAAAAAAAAATCACATAACAAAATAATTATTACTACAAAAGCTAAACAAAATCACATAACAAAATAATTATAACCACAAAAGCTAAAAAAAATCACATAAAAAATAATTATAACCACAAAAGCTAAAAATAAATCACATAAGAAAATAATCATAGCCAGAAAAGCTACCACGTGATTTCCCACAACAGCTAATAATTACATAACAATATATTAATAACCACAAAAGCTTCCACGTGACTACAGTGACTTATTAATATAAATAATATAAATAATTAAGGGACTTTTGATAAATTTTAGCAGCTACTTATAGATCTCTCTCTCTCTCTCTCTCTCTCTCTCTCTCTCTCTCTCTCTCTCTCTCTCTCACAGGTAATGATCAATGTATGTTTTGCCTCTCTCTCTCTCTCTCTCTCTCTCTCTCTCTCTCTCTCTCTCTCTCACAGGTAATGATCAATGTATGTTTTGCCTCTCTCTCTCTCTCTCTCTCTCTCTCTCTCTCTCTCTCTCTCTCTCTCTCTCTCACACACACAGGTAATGATCAATGTATGTTTTGCCTCTCTCTCTCTCTCTCTCTCACAGGTAATGATCAATGTATGTTTTGCCTCACCTGCCTCTCTCTCTCTCTCTCTCTCTCTCTCTCTCTCACAGGTAATGATCAATGTATGTTTTGCCTCACCTGCCTCGCTCACCTGCCTCGCTCCAGAATGAATGTAAGATAGTGAAGTGTGTTGCTAGCCTATAAGTGGGTATAGAACAACAACAAATGTGAGGTGTGCGCGCGCAGATTACGTTATAACCCAATAAATTTACACTTACACTTCTATTTATCACTCGTCAACCCTTAGTTAGAGATGGAGGAGACATATTGTATTAACACACTATTATTATTTTATTTATTATTATTTATTATTATTATATCGTCTGGCGTTAGTCCAAGTATGATAATCCAGTACTCGAGTTGTTGTGTTTGCATTGATATTATGTATTTATTATTATTATATTCTTAAGGGGGTAATTCACTTTTTGTTACATTGGAGTGTCTTGATTCCTCCAAAGTATATGCCAGGAAACAGACCAGATGAACAAAAATAATGGTGTGTTTCTGTTGCTTGGAATAGTTTGGAGGATTCAGTTGCTCCAGATTTACCAACACTGCACTTTCACCTTAATTAATATTTATTGTTAAGGTTGCATAAATTATATTACATTATCTTAAATTAAATAATCTTAGGTATAATAATAATACTGTGTAAGATCATTATATATATTATTTCTTAGGTGTAATAATCTTAGGTATAATAATCTTAAATATAATAATAATATTGAGTAAGATAATTATTGTATCTTAGGTATAATTTATCTGAAGTATAATAATCTTATGTATAAAATAATAATAAAATAATAATCTTAGGAATAATAATACTGTGTAAGATCATTATTACATAATAAATAAATACATATAGTTAAAGAAGTAAACAAGCAAACAAAAACAATTATATAAACAAAAATGTATATATATAAACAACAAAATAACAACATATAATAAAATATAAACAACAGAATTATACCTTACAAATATATAAATACGTAAATAAATGGCTTAGCTTATAAAGAAAAGATAAATAGTTAAGTAAACATAATTAATGAAATATATAAACAAATAGATAAACAAACAAATAGATAAACAAATAGATAAACAAACAAATAGATAAACAAATAGATAAACAAATATATAAACAAACATATAAACAAATAGATAAACAAATAGATAAACAAATAGATAAACAAATAGATAAACAAACAGATAAACAAATAGATAAACAAATAGATAAACAATTATACAAACAAATAGATAAACAAATATATAAACAAATAGATAAACAAATAATTATATGAATAAATAAAAAAAATATGTATATAGATTAATAATAAGAGGAAATAAATACTGTGTTAACTATATATACTGGCCTCAAGTCGAGTAGATAAATATAATAATATACATAGTCTTATAAATTCTATAGTGAGGTGTTACTGAAGATTAAGGTGGTGATACGTTTTTGGTATATTGGTGGTGGAGTGCCTTGATTCCTCCAAAGTATGCCAGGAAACAGGAGCAAAAGAGTAATAATAATGGTGTTCTGTTGCTTGGAATAGTTTGGAGGATTCAGTTGCTCCATTTTTACCAAGAGTTATATATAATTCCCAGTTAATTATTATCAACCACTAGCGAAGCATTTAAAAGAAAATGTATGTATGTATGTAAGTATGTACCCAAAAAATGTATGTATGTATGTATCTATGTATGTACCCAAAATAATATAATACCCCCTTAAAAGAAAAAGTCCCCCCCCCCACCCACCCACTCTGTGCTTATAATATTAAAAATCTATTATCACTTCCCTTCACCAATATCAACATAATCACATATTGAGTTGACCTGAGTTATACTTCTATACTGCAGATAAAAAAAAACTTTAATAATTATAATATAGCTTTGGTTTTTAGTATTTAAGTATTTTAATAATTATAATATAGCTTTGGTTTTATTTAAGTATTTTAATAATTATAATATAGCTTTGGTTTTTAGTATTTAAGTATTTTAGTATTTTAATTGTATTGGTTAGTATTTTTTAGTAGTATTTTTAAGTAGTATTTAGTAGTATTTTAGTATTATCAAGGGACCCTGTTTTGTGGTGTTGTCAGAAAATATTTGGAGTTATATGAGTCCTTCAAATATTGCCACGAAACACAAACACACACACACACACACACCTATATATATATATATATATTATGGAAGGAGGTTGTTTCATGGCATAGTCAGAAGGAATCAGAATAAATAAATAAATAAAAGATAAAAAAAAATAATTAATAAAAAAATACAGACACATAATAAGAAGTTGTATTATATAGTCTTTGTGAAGGATATTAATTATGTACTTCAAGAACAAAATACTGAAAAACATCTATAAGAAAAAAAAAAAAATATATATATAATGTACACATAAATATAATATAACATAAACTATCAACATTATTTACATCTATAAATAAATATCTTCATTATATTCTATCCCAATTTCCCAGCCTCTATAGTAGTATGAAATTATAACATGAATAACAATAAAATAATAACATGAATAACAACAACAACAAATTTACGTCTAAAAAAAGGTGTTGTATTTAGGGAAGATAATTTATTTTGTTGGTGAATTGGAAGGTATGTGATTCCCCCCCAAGCCTGTCCCCTACTCCCACAGCCCCCAAACCCCCCCCCCCCCAAGCCTGTCCCCTACTCCCGCACCCCTTAAACCCCCCCCCCCAAGCCTATCCCCTACTCCCGCACCCCCTTAAACCTCCCCCCCCTTCCCAAGCCTGTCCCCCTATTCCCACAACCCCTTAATTATGGAGATATTCTTATTTTGGTGAATTGGAGCGACTTAATTCCTCCAAAATATGTCAGGAAACAAAGCCAGATGAACATAAATAGAAGGAAGTCCTGTTGCCTGGAATAGTTTGGAGGAATCACTTGCTCCAGATTTGCCAACAAGATAATCTCCCTTATTAATTATTACCCCTGTCTGTAGTCCTCCAAACTTTGACCCAATTATCAGATTAATTTTATGCGTACAGATAACATGTCAGTCATAGTCGTATATACTCCAGCTATCTCTCTCTCTCTCTCTCTCTCTCTCTCTCTCTCTCTCTCTCTCTCTCTCTCTCTCTCTCAGTTTGTCTTCGTTTATCATAATATTATCTCCTACCAATTCTCTCTCTCTCTCTCTCTCTCTCTCTCTCTCTCTCTCTCTCTCTCTCTCTCTCTCTCTCTCTCTCTCTCTCTCAGTTTGTCTTCGTTTTATCATAATATTATCTCCTACCAATTCTCTCTCTCTCTCTCTCTCTCTCTCTCTCTCTCTCTCTCTCTCTCTCTCCTCTCTCTCTCTCTCTCTCTCTCTCTCTCTCCTCTCTCTCTCTCTCAGTTTGTCCTTCGTTTTATCATCATATTATCTCCTACCAATTCTCTCTCTCTCTCTCTGTCTCTCTCTCTCCTCTCTCTCTCTCTCTCTCTCTCTCTCTCTCTCTCTCTCTCTCTCTCTCTCTCTCTCTCTCTCTCTCTCTCTCACACACACACACTTTGTCTTCGTGTATCATAATTTTATCTTCTACCAATTCCTTTCCCATCTATATATCTGTTCATATCAAGGAGGTATATTAATAATTCCTCCAATGTTCATACCATCTCTCCCTCCCTATATACTTACCTCTCATCCATGCTTAGTTATTAATTCCTATTGATTATTAACCCTTAGCCATCTCTCTCGTCCACTCCCTTACACACACACACATACATACACAAATACACATATATATATATATACACATACACACACATACTACATTTTCCCACACACACACAATACTACATCTTCCCACACACACACACACCACACCTACCCCCCCCCACACACACACATACCACACCTTCACACACACACACACACACACACACACACATACACACACACACACACACACACACACACACACAAACACCTTCCCACCTGTAGCTATAAAATGGCCTGTCACTGTGGAAGTTGTACATATAAAATTATTATTGTTATCATCCTAAAAGGCGACACAGCCCCAAAAACACACTATAATAGCCTTATTTAATTTATACAAAGCATTTAAAATACAAGATCAAATAGTAATACTTGACATATGCAAGAGAGAGATACGTATTGGATCTGATGGGCAAGTCTCAGATGGCCACATTTGGACATTCTGAGTTGAATTAATTATAGAGCAATACCTGTAATTAATAGCATCTGAATTGGGTTGACTACAGAGCAATACCTGTAATTAATAGTATCTGAATTGAGTTGACTACAGAGCAATACCTGTAATTAATAGTATCTGAATTGATTTGACTACAGAGAAATACCTGTAATTAATATTATCCGTTTCAGAGCTACCTTTGGTCCATACTATTATTATTATATAGTAAGGAAAGAGGGAGCTAGAGTATAGAGCTAAGCGACCGACCACTGTATTCCCGAGGCTATACTGACATAATAATAATTGTGGGTTACTTCAGAACAAATTTCCTTCTTTTTTTTTTGGGGGGGGGAGTAATATTGACAGTTCTTTACATATTTCCAGTTTTGTTTTGAGTAATATTGACAGTTCTTTACATATTTCCAGTTTTGTTTGAGTAATATTGACAGTTCTTTACATATTTCCAGTTTTTTTTGGAGTAATATTGACAGTTCTTCTTTTCCCTTGTCAATACCTAGGGTTATTTCTGTACAGGTGTGGCCAGGGAAGTGTAGGGACAGTGTGTGGCGTAGTGTTGACAATTCTTAAACTCTTGACCATAATGTGCAGCGTGTAGAATGTCTCGTACGGCTCGGCTCTTGTTGACGTCACTCGGGTCAGGTCATCTTCCGTCACCTGCCTGTTGTTGTTGGTCAGATTAGGATGGTCAGGTCAAAATAATTAATAATATAATAATATAAATAAGCATGTCGTCGTCACCATAATAATAATAATAATAATATTTGTAGCATGTAGTCGTCCACAAGAAAAAATAAAGACATAAATAAATCACTGTAATAAAAATAATAATAACAACAACCACATGAACATCAACACACATACAAAAAAATAAATAATATAAACAACCACCACAACAACCACAACCACAACCACAACCACAACAACCACATGATCATCACACACACACACACACACACAAATAATAATAATATAAACAACCACAAACACAACAACCACCACATGATCATAACAAAAACTTACCCAAGAACCTGAGCGAGTACGGTGCTTCTGGTTTGTCCACCCCCACGGCAGCCAACAGGTAGGCCTCACACGCCACACGACGACGACACTCCTGCTCCCTCACACCGTACGTCACCCACGCCTTCTCCAGCAGGTCGAGCACCGTGGAGGTCAGGTTTAGGAAGGGTCGTCGTAGTCGGGTTTGCTGCATGTGGAAAGGAATAAATGGATGGATGGATTGATTGATTGAAGGGAAAGGGGGGTGGTTGTTTGGTTGGTTAGTTGGTAGGGGTTTTTATCATGTGTGTGTATCTGTGTGTGTGTGTGTGTGTGTGTAGGAAATAGATGGATGGATTGATTGAAGGGAAGGGGGTTGGTTGGTTAGTTAGTAAGGGTTTATTCATGTGTGTGTGTGTGTCTGTGTGTGTGTGTGTGTGTGTGTGTGTGTGTGTAGGAAATAGATGGATGGATTGATATGATTGATTGAGGGGTTAGTTAGTAGGGGATTTATTCATGTGTGTGTATCTGTGTGTGTGTGTGTGTGTAAGATGGAATGTGTGTGTGTGTGTGTGTGTGTGTGTGTGTGTGTGTGTGTGTGTAAGATGGAATGAGGAAGGTGCATGGTTATATAGAAAGGAGGAAGAGCTGAAGAATATAAAGTCCAGGAGTGTTCGCCCAGAAAAAAAACAAAACAAATAAAACAAGAATATAATTAACCAGATTATTATACAGGAGACTCCACTAGGTTTATGGAGTGATCTGTGGACACTCAAGGTCTAAGTTAGTATTATTTTTTTCTCTCGTGTTTATAACCTACACGTATATAAAAGTATCAACAGAGTCTATAAAAATGTTGAATGTGTTACTCTTAAAAGGCGTGTTTTCTGAGGACACTTAAAGGGTGAAGTTTGGTGTTGGTAAATCTGGAGCAACTGAATCCTCCAAACTATTCAGACAACAGAACAGTATTATTTTTGCTTTTCTGGTCCTGTTTCCTAGCATACTTTGGAGGAATCATGGCACTCCAATGTACTAAAAAGAATTACCACCTTAATTTTTCCTTCCATGTACCCTCCTCTCATCTCATCTCCAACTGGCTGACTTCTCTCCAACACACACACACACACACACACACACACACACACACACACATGGAGAGGAGCCTGGTGTAGAAGCAGACGTGACCTTTCTCTTTCAAATAACGTCATTTCTCTCTCTCTCTCTCTCCCTCTCTCTCTCTCATATTTTCCATTTCTCTCATTCTTCCTTTTTCCATATATTGCTATTATCTCTCCTCTCTCTCTCTCTCTCTCTCTCTCTCTCTCTCCTCTCTCTCTCTCTCTCACCTCCTTCGCCTTCCAGCTGCGGTCTGTGCGTCTGCGTGTGTTGGTGGAGAAATAGAAGAAATACAGAGCGAGTGCTGTAATGACGAAGAAGAGTCCAGAGCCAACCAACCGTGGCCACCAGCGTTGACGAGTTGTACGAGTAGACGAAGAAGCGAGCATCGTCAGCCAAGGTGTATAGGCTCGCCTCGATGTCCTCCTGCACCAGCTGCGTCGCCTCCATGGTGTGTGTGTGTGTGTGTGTGTGTGTGTGTGTGTGTGTAGAATTCAGGGAAGGGAGGTTTAAAGGGATTGATTGTATTGTGTGTTTGTTGGTTTAATTTGTGTTTGCGTGTATGTGTATGTGTGTTATATTTTTTTTCTATGTATATCTGTGTATGTGTGTGTTATAATAATGTGTGTGTATATCTGTGTATGTGTGTATTGTTGTGTGTTATATTTATTTCTATGTATATCTGTGTATGTGTGTGTTATAATAATGTGTGTGTATATCTGTGTATGTGTGTATTGTGTTAATTTAATGTGCCTGTGTGTGTGTGTGTTAAATTTACAAGACGTATGACTCCTGATGCCTAGGTATATATATATATGTGTGTGTGTATGTGTGTGTGTAGGTCGCAGGGTTTGTGTGTGTGTATGTGTGTGTATGCAATGTAGGCTATACAATACCTTTCCCTGTAGGGCGTCTGACTGTCGGTATGTTTTGTG
The DNA here is from genome assembly GCA_033782935.1 of Petrolisthes cinctipes. Classification (NCBI taxonomy): domain Eukaryota; kingdom Metazoa; phylum Arthropoda; class Malacostraca; order Decapoda; family Porcellanidae; genus Petrolisthes; species Petrolisthes cinctipes. Next base: position 4,644 of record JAWQEG010003394.1, on the reverse strand, counting down.
TCTATTAGTGAGAGAAAGTAAAAAATGTTTGGGTTCCAGCTATTGTTGTTGTTTACTCTATGTATATTTTTATATTATGAAAATTTGTTGTTGTTGTTGTTGATGGGGTGGTCGTCTGTAGTTTCCTCTGTCAAAATAATAATAATAATAATAATAATAATAATAAGATAATAAATAAAGAGCATCAATAATAATAATAATAATAATACATATATGTACTGTAGCATTCTGTTTCTTGGTACAGTTTGAATGAAATTGGAGCCTCCCATCCAGCAATTTCATGATGTTACGCTGCAGCAGTAAAAATTAATGCTTATAATTACTCTAAAAAGAAAAAGAAAGACAGGATAAAATATATAGTCACCGTCCACTAAATAATAATAATAATAATAATAATAATAATAATAATAATGATAATAATAATAATAATAATAATAATAATAATAATAATAATAATAATAATAATAATAATAAAATGTAAAATAATAATAATAATAATAATAATAATAATAATAAAAGTAAAAAAGATAATAATAATAATAATAATAATAATAATAATAATAATAATAATATAATACTGTTATAATAATAATAATATTATTAATAATAATAATAATAAATTAATAATAGTGTCGTAGTGTCTATGAACCAGGCATCATGGCTGTGTTTACTTGTAGTGTTTACAGTACGTATCTCTTATTTTATTCTCATATTCTCTTCCTCTAATTAAATACCAGTGCACAACGTTAACATATAAAGCTTCATTGACCCTAGTTTAATGTTATTGTTGTTGTTATGTTATATTATGTTATGTTATATTATTATCATATATTAAAAACATTACGAAATCTTAGGATAAAAAGGTAAGATGGTGTTTGTTTATTTTTTAATTGTTCATGGTTATTAATTTGTTGTTATGGTTATTAAGATATAAACGAAATTATAACATCGTGAGAAGGTGTTTGTTTATTGTGGTTGTTATTTATTTGATTTTGTTGTTATGGTTATTGATATATAAACGAAATTTTAATAAGGTGAGAAGTTGTTTGTTGATTTTGTTGTTATAGTTATTAATGAAGGTATAAACGAAATAATAATAAGATGACAAGGTGTTTGTGTTATTTATTTTTGTTAGTATTGATTTTGTTATTGATTTGTTATTGATTTTGTTAGTATGGTTATTGAGGCATTACAGAAATTACAATAGGAGGATGTTTATTATTTTTAATATTTTGGTTATTGAGGTATTACAGAAACTTAATATTATAACTACAGTAAGGTTAGAAGGTATTTTTTTATTGAATTTGGTTGATATCGAAATTGACATAATAATTATCATCATAGCTAACGTTAGAGTAATATTTATTTATGTAGTGTTAATGGGACACATACAACACTTACGATAATGATACATATAATATTATAATGTAAGGCAGAACTTGTGAAAAAGACGGAATAAGTGATACTGAATAATTAAACTTTTTTTGAAGAATTGGTTCACGCGGATATTTCCAAATATTTCTATCATGTTATACGTATTTTGTTTATATTATTTTGGGTCTATTCATTTTTCACCTAACCTAACCCAACCTAACTAGATCCTCGATGTTGCCCCAGGCTTAATCCAGGTTTGTTAGGTTAGGTCAGATTAGGCTAGGTTAGGTCAGCATAAGTTATGTCAGATTAGGTTAGGTCAGGTCAGCTTAGGTTAGGTTAGGTCAGCTTAGGTAGGTCAACTTAGGTCAGGTCAGATAAGCTTAGGTTTAATTTTTGTTTCATAATAGCTTGGTTAAAAATAGAATATAGAAAACTAAAATAATGTACAATAAATAACATGAAAATTTAACAAACTGAAAAAAAAAGGTTGATCTGTTTAAGAAAAATAACAAACCCGGAACTATATAATTAATTTCCTTGTATTGTTCACTGTGTATGATGCATCTTAGGTTCCTGTGTTTGTAGATTTGTTGTTTTGTGTTATATTTTGATACGAAGTTGTTAATTAATTTGGCACCGAGTTAGTTACGATATTTACTTTAGTCTACCTATTTTTTACAGGATTTACTACAGTTTCTTACATTGTTACATATTATAAAAGAAAACGTGTACATTTTCTATATTTTACGGGTAACTAAATGCAATGA
>JAWQEG010003393.1:7500-152788 GCA_033782935.1 Petrolisthes cinctipes | reverse complement strand
CTCGCTTACTCGATCCCTCCCGTTTTTCTTATTTTATTCCTGCATCCTTCTCTGTCGTCTCTCCATTCCCTCTCTCTCGCATCTTCTCCTTCACTCCTTTTTTTTTCGTTTTCTCTACTCTCGCTCGCTCAGTCCCTCCCTTCTTTCTTGTTATCTTCCTGCCTTCTTCTCTCTCCTCTCCTCTTCTCTCTCCCCTCCTTCCCGCGCTTCTCTCCCCTCTCAATCCTCCTTCTCTCTCTTCTCTCCCCCCTCCTTCCCGTGATTCTCTCCACTCTCAATCCTTCTGCTTTATAATGATTCCCTTCAGCAACTTAACTCGGACAGAGATTTGCCCAAAGGTCAATATGACACTTACTGTTAGCCAAAATAAAAAATATACTTGCAGGTGCATCAGGTTACATATCACACACACGCAAACTAACTAACTCTCTCTCTCTCTCTCTCTCTCTCTCTCTCTCTCTCTCTCTCTCTCTCTCTCTCTCTCTCTCTCTCTCTCTCTCTGCAGACCACCCCTTTCCTATCTATACCGTAATGTTTGTGTAGCACCTCTATCTGTGTAACTATATACTGTACCATACAAGCTGGCCTGGGGTTAAATTCCCGAGTGCAACTGTGTGACTATTTGGGTACACGTGTATCTCATTCCTTCCCCTCACCCTATCCCTCTTGTCCTTTCTGTTCCCTCCGTGTGTGTGTGTGTGTGTGTGTGTGTGTGTGTGTGTGTGTGTGTGTGTGTGTGTGTGTGTGTGTGTGTGTGTGTGTGTGTGTGTGTGTGTGTGTGTGTGTGTGTCATTAACCACTCATCCACCTCCCAAGTATGAATGATCCACCCATCCACCTTGGCCATCCACAAGAGATCCACAAAACTCCATCCCACTCTATGCAGCTTCACCCTCTGCCCCTGACGCTTCCACTTCCCCCTTCCTCCTGCCCCTGCCCCCCTGGTGATCTGGGTAATGGTCAGTTCTATTAACCAAGGGGCATCGTAAGAGAGAGGCAAACCCGCGGAATGGGGAGATAAAAATTGAGACATGGAGGGGAATAAAAGAGAACAAGGGTGGTGATTACAAGGGAGGGATGGACGGGAAGGGATTATGGACCAGGGAGGAGGAGGAGGAGGAGGAGGAGGGATTAGTGAAAAAGAAATTGAAAAAATAAACATTAATGGAGGAGAGGGAGGAGGAAATATAGGATGAAGAATGAGAGAAGAATAAATTAGAAGGAAGGGGAGATAAGATATCATGAGAAAGATTGGAAATCATCGTATTAATTTTTGTCATCATCCCGCCACCAGTAATCTGACAATCATTCCGACAATCAAACGAGCAAACAAAACAAAGAAAACTCACACACACACACACACACACACACGACTAAAATAACAGCCATGATAATCTCAAGGGCAAAAACGGGAACAATGAGCCCAAGTTACAGCTGGACACGGAAACATCCAACAAACATATTTTTATACAGAAACAAACAGAGCTATTTATGTGACGACTCACTCGAAAATACTCTTATTATTGCTGTTATTAATTGGATTTCTGGATCACTTTTAGGTCAATTGTAAGTGTTGTAAATCTGACTTCAATCTTCTGTGGTCAGGTTTAGCCTATAAGCTTCACCAGACCAAGGGATAAGGATTGATTGAGAATGAAAGAAGACCGTCCTATAGGCCATTAAGACCCTGTACGTACGGTAGGACGCGAGAGAAGGTGATAAGAGAGTAGGCACAGCAAGCATGGGAGAGATAGAAGGAAAGGAGGGGCAGATGTAGACGACGAATATGGAAAAGTTTGTGAAGGACCCGAACAGCTATAACTATCAAGAATACCAAACGAATTTACTGAAGTAGCCTTGGTCATATTAGGTTGATAAACTGGAGGGGTACTGACTCCCTCTACGGATGCGAGGAAACTTCCCCACACCAGCATGTAATATAATGTTTTGCTGCATATAGTTTGTAGGAATTAGAAGCTCTCCATTTCCTCGACAAGAAGTGGCTGACCCCCGTTAAGTGATCTGATCTGACTCGTGCTTTCGGTCACGACTCTAATCCTATTGGTTTGATTGGAAACACGGCCGTTTGGGTCATATTCTTTCCCAGGACAGCCAATCCGTCACGCAGGGTGGAGCGACTTGCATCAGGCTAGATTAATAGGTCATATCATGCTGGTATGGGGATACAACAAGTCACTTTAAGGGGATAATCTCTTGCAGGGGTCATAATTGTGGAAGGGTGACTAATTACTCCACGTCTGTTATTCTTTTGTTTTGTTTTGTTTTACTTTGAGAACATGTACCATCTCCCTCATATAATAATCTTGGCTTATTCGATAGACGTAGTGCACTACTAGACAAATTACACCAAAAAATTAAACAACAATTTGGTACGAGTCTTCAACCTAAAAACACCGGAATGTATGAGATACGTATATACAGTATATCTAAGGCCATAATACTCAGACGGGAATTTGTGCATTTTCGCCAAATATAAAAAATAAAGAAATAAATCATTGGCAACATGTATAGTATATTATCTCGGTGGGGGTCGGCGGGCGGTGGCGATGGAGTGAGCGGGAATTTACGGGTCTGGTTATTTTTATGCACTTTTTGCAGTGGGGAAAATTACGGTAATTGTAAAGACGAGGTTTATGTTGGGCACGAGCGAGAGAGACTGTGTGTGTGTCTGTGTAGGTTATTGTGTGTGTGTGCGCGTGTATGTGTAGGTTAGTGTGTGTGTGTGTGTGTGTGTGTGTGTGTGTGTGTGTGTGTGTGTGTGTGTGTGTGTGTGTGTGTGTGTGTGTGTGTGTGTGTGTGTGTGTGTGTGTGTGTGTGTGTAGGTTAGTGTGTGTGTGTAGGTTAGTGTGTGTGTGTTTTCCAAAAATATTTCACGAGTGGAAGACTGAATTAAAGTTTTAGGCCATATAATTAAGTGGATGAGCAGGTGTGGGTGTAAATAGGGCCTGCCGGGCGAGGTTCAACCAAACTGTACGGCAATTCCATTATATAGTTTTTCATCGTAAAATACCGTACATCTTTCTTTCCATTCCCTCCTTTTTGCTTCCCCAGATTTTTTCACGCCCAGTCCTCCCTCCCTCCCTCCCTACTCCTGTTCTCATTTCCTCCCTTTCATTAGCTCTCTCCTCCGTTAGCTTCATTACTTTTTTTCGCGGGTTTGTTTGTTTGTTTGTTGCTTAATGAACAAGGTGAGTAAAAAAAAAAAAAAAAAACATACCTGCTGGTTTGGATCGAACTTCAAAGGATGATTGGACACAGCAATTCAAGGGTGTGATTAAATTTTGCTGAATCCAGGTAAAATATCACGGTCAGGAATGAATAATTTAAATATACTGTTTTGTTAAGAATGCTAATGAAATCGGGTTAGCAATGTCCGCAGATTTAATTATTTTGGTGTTTGCGAAGGTATGTATTCGATCGAGTGCCCTTTTAGCTCTCATTCGGTATTCAGTAAAACACTCTCTCCTCCTTAAAACTCGACTAAATATATATACCATTTCTCGACTTGCTCTTCCTTCTCCCACTCTCCCTCCTCCATGTATATTTGTCTTTTCCTTCTCATTGACCTCCTTTTTCTCTTCCTTCTCATTGACCTCCTTTTTCTTGATCCTTTTCCTCGTCTTGTTCATTCTTCGTTTGTCCATTTTTCTTTCTCGGATCCTTTATTTCCTCGACATTAAGTTTCTTCTCTAACCTTTCCTCCTTTTCCTCGTCCTCATTTGTCGTTTCCTCCTCCTCCTCCTCCATTCTGTTCTCCACTGTCTACGATTTAAGGAAGAATACGTTTCGCACATTGGAGAGCGTCAATTCTTCCAAGCTATACCAAGAAACATGACAAATCAACGAAATTAAGGTATACTGTGTCTCTTGGAATAGTTTGGGTGAAATCAGTTGCCTCTAAACTTGCCAAAAAAAACTAGATTACCTCCTTAAGTAGAGTATTACATTTTTTTTTTTTTTTTTTTTGAACTTGTAAGCGACACCAGTGCTTCTCTTCTATTCCTTCTATTCCTCCTCCTCCTCCTCCTTTATCTTCCGTTCCTTTTCCTCTATTTTTATTAATCTCTTCTCAGCCTCTTTCATTTTTCCTCTTCCTCCTCCTTCCCCTCCAACTATCCCATCTTCTTCACCTTCTTCTTTTCCTCATCACCTTTTCTTCTTCCTATTTTCTCTCTTCTTGGCCACTTTCATTTTTTCATTTTCGTCCCTCTCCAACTCCTCTCCCATCTCCTCCTTTTCCTCGTTTTTATCTTTTCCACTTCTTTCATTTATTCCCTCCTACTTTTCTTCGTGCCTTTCCTCATACATCTAATGCCACTTTCCCTGTCATTTATTCCCTAATTTATTCCACTAATTATACTTATTTGTCTTTGTTTTACACATTACGTTCCTCCCAAAATAGACGACTTTTTCTTACCACAATCTCCAACTCCTCCTTCTTCTTCCTCCTCTTCTTACTTCCTTCCGTCCCCCCCCCCCCTGCACCTCCATTATTCAGTGTAGACAGTCTTCAGAAAGCTTTCCTCTTCCTTTTCTTTCCTCCTCTTCTCTGAACATTTCTTCTTCCTTACACTCCTGTTCTTTCCTCGATGTCTCTGACTCTTAGAGGGCTTAGGCGATGTAAGTGGGTCATCTGTTGTGGGAGAACTGGTGGGCTACTAATTCCCCTTAAACATGCAAAGAAACAGTCTACTAACTCATTATTCGAGTAGGGTACGAGTATCTGTTTTATAGCGGTGTTTGTAGGAATCAGTAGCCCTCCAATTCGCCCACAACATAACAATAAGACCCGCTTCATGGCCACAGTAGTGTCAACACGAGCAAAATTTATATTTCAACTGCTATATATATGTAATTCCGCCTTACATAAATTAAAAAAAAAAAAAAACACACATACACACACACACACTAAACTACCGTCAGGATCACTTCCCCCAAACGATGCAAGCTTAGTGAACAACAAGTGTGAGCAAATAAATAACGATAAAAGCCAAAACAATGTCTCCAAAAAGCATTAAAAATAACATAAAGCAACAGTCACATCACGTTATCAGACAACAATCAACAATGAACGCACTCAGACGCTTCCTCTACAGCAAACAAATACGCTGGAAAAAGAAAAGATGGTACCAAAACATTTCCTACGAGCAACATTCTGAATAAGTGAGAACAAAATACACTAAGGAATCAAATGTTTCCTCGACACAAATTCCCGCCTTCAACCCAACGTGACTTTTTATTGTAGGGTTGTCCGACATACTTAATTACTGACCCTCTTGTAGCAGACTGCCAATGAGGTGCGAGACTTGTATACTTTGAGCACCTTGTATATTGTTTAAGTGTATACTGCTACTTTTTGTGTATATTCTGTGAGTAACTTGTATATACTCTTATCTACACTCCGTTGGCTAAGAAGTTTTTTGTTCTCAGTAAACGTTTATAAATCTTCCATACATACATACCATCCAGGTGTACTGTTTATAAAGATTCCATAAACGTTCCTATAATGCTTTGAAATTTTTCATGACATTCCTGTGTATCTCTGGAAATGTATTATCATGTTCCCGTGGCGATATGTTGAGAAACTTCCCGCAACGTTTTGGTATACGCTTCAATGCTTTTAATATAACGTTCCCGTGTACGTTCTCATGACGTTCATAAATCCATCTAGGAAGGAGGCCATGACACAAAACATCTCGTCGTCTTGTAAAATATATTTGACTGATATTTCTCCACCTCCTCTTACTTCTTTCAGTTCAGATCAGCAAGGATGCCCAATTTACGACATTCTTTAGCATCGTCGTATAAGTGTGACGTTTTCAGTTCGTAAGATTGAGAAGATAGTGGTGGTGTCTGTGTTGGTGGTATAGAGGTTGGGAATACCACTCTCGGGGCACCAAGTTCAGAGTTTCCCCTAGTGTGGTAGGTGGCCATACACACAACAATGACAGAGTTAGTGTTTATTAGCTACCTTTCTCGAGCCATTCTTGGTTTATCTCGCCGCACAAAAAATAACACACCGCCGCTATAAACCGTTTACATCATATACTGTATATACCTTGTGCCGCGGGACGAGAATACGGTGATAGCAATAACGTTTGTGGTGAGAGTGTGTGTTTTACTGTTGGTGATGCGTGACTCCGGTTGTGTTTGGTTGGTGTGATGTATGGGATATTGATGGCGAATTGATGGCTTGGGTACTTGTGTTGGTGGTAGGTGGGTGTGTGTGTGTGTGGTACAGGTGGAAGCGTTAATTTGTGTTGGTTGGTGGTGGTGGTGGTAGTAGGTGTAGTAAGAGTAGTAGGTGTAGTAGTGGATGTAAGAGTAGCAGTAGTATTCCAAGCTGTGAGTATTCTAATATCGATGGTTGTATTTTTCGTTGTAGTGGTGATGATAATTACTGTATTTCTTGCGCCAGTAGTAGGGGTTGTTATTGTTGCTGTTGTTGGAGAAATATGTGTAGTTTGGTAGTAGGTGTGGTGGTTGTGGTTAGGTTATTGAGGAAGCAGTCGTGTTGGTAGTTGTTGTTGTTGTGATGGTGGTAGTAGTGGTTATAGATACAATGATTGTTGTGGTAGTTTTAAAGTAGAATTAATAGCTATAGTTATCGTGGTGGTAGTTGTGATTGTAGATGTAGTGATGGTATTTTCGACTGGTAGGGGTGGTTGTGGTAGTGAGTGTATTGTTCGTAGTAGTTGTGGTTGTGAGGGAAGTGTTAGTGGTAGTAGTAGTTATAGTACTGTAGTGGTGGTAGTGATGGTATCAGCGCGGCACGTGGGAGCTTAGTGAGAGGTTCTCACTGCATCCCTCCTCTTTCTCTCACTCACTCACTCACGCACGCGCTCGCCCTTCTCCCACCACCACCACCACCACTCCCTCACTCCATTTATTGTATACATTATCTATCTACTCACTCCACATTGAAACATTCTATATATAAACTCGCTCACACTGAAGCATTGCTCTCTCTCTCTCTCTCTCTCTCTCTCACACACACACCCATGACTACCTGCTCTTTCACAAATTACATCCCCTTCCACAACACACTCTCCCTCACTTTCTCACCATCATGACTATACCTACCAACCTACCTTCCTCTTCTTTCTTTCGCAAATCACGGCCATCTGCACCACACTCAACTCACCTCTTTTCTTTTATCCTTCTCACCTACTATCATCTCCAGCAATCTCTCCTCAAATCGCCCTCCATCTCTCCTGCATTCCTCCTCTCCTCCATCTCCATCTATCCGGCTTGCCTCCTTCATCACACCTCCCCTCTCCACCCACACCCCCACCCCCACCCCCACCTCCTCCTCCTCCTCCCCAGGTCTATCTCCCCACCACGTCGTGCTTTGGACAATGATGAATGTTTCTGATACAAGCTCTCCCCCCTCCTACCCAACCCCTTCCCTCATCCCGAAACCCCGCCTCCCTTTCCCCTTCCCCACATGGATTAGCCTTCCCAAATTCTCTTCCATACCCCTTTCATCCCTCTTCCTCCTCCTTCATTGCATCGTCTTTCCCTTCCCTGTTCTCACCCTTCCAATCCAATTTCGCCTCCTGCCCCTTGCTCTTCCTCATCCCACTTCCCACACTTCTCCATCACATCCTTGTCTTTCCAGTTCTCCTCTTCTAATCACTATTCGTGCCCCTTCTTCTCCCCATCCCACTTTCCACCCTTCCCTTTCTCTGAACCCCATTCTTCCCTTCGCACTCACTCATTCTCTTTCCTTCCTTTCTTCCATCTCCATCTCCTCTGTGCGCTACTTTGTATTTTGTAATTGATATAACTAAGGTCTATACAAAAACTTCGGCTTAATAGACCATGCCTTTGTGAATATAATGTATTTTGAAATTTAAATGTACCATGTGTAAATAAGGCTAATAATAAAAAATATCAAAAAATATCCTCTCTCTATCTCACAACGGTATTATCATAAGTTTTCGCTCTTCTAAGGAAGTCTGTTATATTATTCCCTTTTCCAAAAGGACAAAAATTCAATGGTTTTCCTCTTCTGTACTTCCCTTCTCACTGCCCTTCCCTCTTCCTTCAATTTGCACAGAACCCCTTCACTCTCCTTTGGCAACCATTCTCCCACCACCACACTCCTTTCTTTCCACTCTCCAACTTTACCATTACCATATTCTCTCACTCCTTCCAACAACCCTCCCCCCCTTCACACTCCCTCCCTCGCACCATTACCCCCCACCCCTCTCTCACCACCCCACTCCCTCCCTCGCACCCACTACCACCCTCCTGCAGCACATCAGTCTGGCTATGATGAATGAACCTGGTGTAGAGCATGGTTTTACTGTAGCCAGATGTCACTGAGGGTTACACTGTTTTGCGAAGTAATGCTGAAAAATATTTCAGTTCTCATACTCTCATCAGTTTTTATGTATCTATTGTACAATGTGTCTGCAACTATGTATATTGCCTATGACTGTATGCATAGTATGTATGTATGTATAGTATGTCCCAATATACAGTACTCAAGTACTGTATCTGCAATTCTGTATGTATATCTACCTGTGAGGGGAGAGAAACATGCAGACATGATACAGATGTGGGTAACACACAGAACATGCACAATACTGTACTGTAATTTGGAAAAGTATATCCCCCTCCAACTCCCGCTTTTCAAATAAACTGTCATATATAACTGGACACACACATAATGAGGCTAATTATCCACCCCATCATTCAACATGTAATTTGTTAATAACAATCAAATCACATTTGCTCGCAACACACTACATCCTGAACACAGCATTGATTCAAGCAACAAAATTACATTACTACCAAATTCTGCTGCTCTCCATGGCACAAACATCCATGGGATAAATGGTTGTGAAATCTAATGATCCTGGTGAAGCGCATTGCCACTTTGCCATTTGCATTAAACTGCAGTCAAATGTGCAATCTCTATTGCATGGGGGCCAAATTAACATATATATATATATTTACAGTACAGTAAACTGTAATATATATATACGGTATATATATATATATTGTTATTAACTATTTAGAGTTCACTGCTGAACAAAGGCCTCTTCAAACCTTCTCATTCTCCACGAGTTTCTAGACTAGGTTTTACCAGCAATCATTATTTTATTTTCAGTTTCTCCACTTCCTATCTGATCTTTTTGTGCTGCTCATAATTTGGTTTTATTTCGGTTGATCGTTAGCCCAAATTTAAGACTTCATTTATGTCACATTACATATCTGACAATGTTTCTGCTCTTTCTTATTCAATAATAAGAAAAAGCAGAAACATTTGAGTAAGTCGTAAAATGTACACTATTTGATTAACATTCGCCTGTTCAAATCCAGAGTGATAAGCCAGAATTTATTCTTAATATCCTTACCTGTACTTTGCTATTAGGGCAGAGTCAAGTCTATGAACACCACAAACAATGAGGTCACAGGAAGTCATCACAGACTCAGACTTCCAACACCTCCCTGAACAGTCAAGTGTTACACTTACCTGTAAAAAAAATTTATAAATAAGTACTGTATACAAAAGGAAGACTGAAAGATACAGTATAATGCACTTACCATCAAACCAAAGTATGTATAGGAAGATACAGTACAGGACAGGCTATCAAACCCCTTGGGCCATTAAAAGTGGGATTCATTTACTCTGAACCGCTTTAGGGCTCTTTACCAAATTAAACATTCTCTCTCTCTCTTTCTCACTCCTTTACTTTCTCTCTAGCCTTGTCTCTCTCTTCTTTATTAACTGTGATTTTCCACTCTCTGTTCTACCTCCACACCCATATGCTTCTGCAACCCTTCACCTCCCACTTTATTTCTCCTTTTCTGTCTACAATTACATAATTTGTTTCATTCTCTTCTCCTACCAAATCTCTATTCTATTTCCATCCCATATATGTTCCTCATATTTCTCTTCTCCCACTTCACATTTCTCTCCTTTCTCTTCTCCAAATTCACATTTCTCTCCTCTCACTTCATATCTCTCTGTTTTCCTTTTTCCACTTGTGTGTCTTTTTCTCCTCTCTTTTCTTTTCCATTTTCACAAATGTTTTTTCTCCCACTTCAGGTCACTTTCTTCTCTCCCCTGTCTCTTTATCTTTTTAATTTTTTTTTTTATTTATTTTTTTTTTCATTCACATTTTCCTCCAGACAACCACCATTCCTTCTCTTCTCTATTCACCCTTCCTTCCATCCATTTTTCCTCTATCAGCCTATCCTTTACTTTTGTATTTCTTCCATTCTCCTTTTAGGTCTATTCCCTCTTCCACACTCAAGGACCGCCTGTATAATGATAAAATACTGTATAAATATATTAATGGTATAACAGCATTATGCAAGTTACTTAACAGCATTTTGACAATTTCTCTCCTTTCTTCCTCCCCAGTACATCTCCATCACTCCACTTACCCAAATCTGTTCCTGTACGCCCTGGGCCGCCGGTCGTCCGAGTCCGGGTTGTCGGTGTCGCTGGAACTTTCATGGTCATAGCCTCGCCGCTCCTTGCCAGAAGCCATCATGCCATCCCGGAGATGCTGAAAGCCCAATGACAGAATTATTTTTATAGCCTGTTTTAAGAATTAGTAATGTTATCATACCATAAGAGTAGTGATACCGTAGTTAGAATATGGGTAGAATATGGTCTGGTGTAGTACCATGTTATATGTTTATAATAACGTATTACAAAGGAGTGGAAGTACAGTATAATGGTGATCAGGATCAAACTGAAATTCAGCGTAGGTCTACAATGAAGTAGTCATAGGGAGCTTTGGTACAGCTTCTGTACAGAACTGTACTCCATTTACTGTACAGTAAAAAGGGTAAAGCTGCTCATTAGTAACACAATATAAGAACAAAAACATTACCAAGCAGGGAAAACGACTGAGCATTGGTGATCATAATGACATAAAACCAGTCGAAAAACAAAACCAAGACACTTGAAGGAGAAAAATAAAAATTTCAATACAGTTTAACAACTCTGGTATATAATCCTGGTACCATACTAGATGCTGTAGTACTGGTATCGATACAGCATTTCAATTACAAATCAGCAACTGGCAAACATATGTACAATTATCATTCTGTACAGCTAACAAGCCAGCCAAGAAAAGAAAAGTGGAAGAGTAACTGGAGCAAGTTCATTAAGTGTAGGGGATGTGAGGTCAATGATTAACACTGAGGTTGAAAGGATACTGTGTGAGGAAATGAGGAAAGGAAGAAAACCTGGTATAAAGTTGGTAACACTTGCACATTTCAACTTTTAATTTAATCTGTCCCAACAAAACAACACATTATCAACACTTGCTCCAAGCCATGTGCTAAAGATTGTTGTTGTAGCTACCGTACTAAAGGATACATAAATAATTACATTTCCCAATGCAGCCACATTTAAATGTTCGTCTGCTGCCATCATCTGTCTAATAACGGAGCACTAAACATTTGTTTGCTCTTTGTTAGCTATAACATTAAGGCAGTGTCTACTCTTATCATTAAGGCCACCTATTGACAGAGATGGGCATTTGTACACAAACTACCGTACCTACAGTAGCACTGGTACTGTACAAAATTTTTCTTAAATTGCCCAACACAGTACTGTACAGTACTTTCTGTAAGGTACTGAGACTTCAAGATTAGGTTAGGTTTTCTTTTTAAATAAAAAAGTATGAGTGTTACAATTTCACGTTAGTCAAGCTTTAGAGCATAATTCTTGATGGAGGCGCGAGATGGGCCTCTGTGGGCAAGGGGCGGCTCTAAGCAGCTACAGTACCTGATACTGAATACAATAGCGAAGTAACAATTGACCTTAAAAATATCTGGCTGCAGTTTGGGCCAAATATGGCTGAATCAGATGATGTACAGAGGGAGTTTTACTATGTGTAGCCTATTTGGTATGTGTGAGAAATATTTATCTATAATTTGTACATTTATGATACCAGTAAATAAAAAAAATGCCCAAGCAATAACAGAAAATTAATATCATTTAGTAGCCAATCCCTGCCTAAAGGTAATGAAATGCAAATGAAAACTCAAGCTTAAACTGACCTAAGATGGCATCAGACATGACTTTCAACTTTGACTACTGGTATGCAATAATAAGCTACTCACATTCAGCATATAGAGCAGAACAATCACAAATAAATTCCTAGTGTTAGCAATTACCGGTATGTAGAGAGACATAGGACGAGAGGGAAGATACCCTTGTCAAGGAAGGGTTGAGTGGGTCAGCAGTGTGCAGGAGAGAGGCTGGGAAAGGGAATAAGAAAGACAGGGTAAGAACAGAAAGGTGTCAGAAAAAAACAAGGAGCTTATTGAACAAACACTTGGCCACCTTGTTGAGATGTTTATAAGAGGAAGGTGTTAGTAAGGAACAACATACTATTCTAAAATACTGTAGGTAAAACAGATATTGATTGATAATGCCAAAATTTGCATCAGTGTGAAAGACAGGACACAAGTACAGTACATTATGCGCAATGCAGCTACAACAGATTTATCATCAATTTATGGCAACTAAATTCTAGTCAAGAAAATTAATACAGTATGTATTGTATGGTATATGGTACAGTGACCTAATTATGTAGGGTGTGGCTGGTTTGTATTATTAAAAATGAGCATGCCACGAGTGCAATACTGATACATGAGCCTATGTCAACAAACTGAGATACAAAAACAAGGTACAGAACCCAAACCTACCCGTAGCCTAGAGAGATTAGTTTTAGTATTTTGATTTACCAAACATATAGTTTTTCCTGTTTAAATCAAAACAGCACACAGTGAAATAAAAAAAGCTAGAATTACATAGTCAGTATAAAGGAAGGATGGGCCAGACCTGGTTACTACAAGTACGTAAAGAAATCCAAATACTATATATCATTACAGACAGTGCATATGTGGTGAAAATGGCTACATATGATGTATAGGATGCACCTATAATGGCAGATATCTAACCAAAATGTAAACTAAACGTGTATCAAACGGGGCGTTTCACCAGACTGCTTCACCCAACCAAATGATCATTTAGTACAATAAGTTCGTCGGACTTGAAAACACCTCTAGCAGACGCGTTCGCTATCCGCAGCCACGCGTGATTCGTGATTCATCGAACAATAACAATAAAACAAAGATCGAGCGAAGGCGGCAGGAGGCTCGGAGATTTGCTGCAAATATTGTAGCTCTTGGGGTCTATGTTTTGGTGAGATGAAGAGATTGCCAGAATCCCTGTCAGTGCTACAATTTGTAAACAAATATCATATCAGCGTCATATGAGTGTAATAAATATAACGCATAAATATCTATTATCATGTACACATTTTCTTGTAATAATTTGTGTATGATGGTCTACATCTCAATGTTTATCAAGTGCTATCAATATTTTAAATAAAGGGAAAAAGTATGGACATATTTTGACCCCGGAGTAGGTTGGGTGAAATGGGCAACTCTTTGTAACATTTTATTAAACCTGGGGAGCGCGGTTGGCCGGGCGAAATGTCCCTCAGGTTGGCCAAGTAGGTTCGACGAAATGCCAAGTTGGGTGAAGCAGTCCGGTGAAACGCCCAGTGTGATAGGCGCTTAACAATGGAATAAACAGTTTCTATCACATAACCCCACAATTTAGTCAATTCGCTGGCTCTTAACACCGTATATCAGGTAAACGAACATATAAACGAAGGATATACGTACACAAAAGATCCAAGACACTAATATATTTCAGACGAACATACACTAACTTACATATGCAACCACCACCAGCTTTGTGTCAAGATTTCCCCCTGGAGTCTGTCTGGCACCTCGGGGTTCTCACTCTCCTCTCATGGGCTCTCCTACTCCCTGGGGGCTGACAGAGGGATGCCTAACTGTGAGCAACGACTATAAAAACGACGACTAAGGGTACAAATAACATCTCAGACACCAATATACTCTAGGTGAACCAACACTAAATATGCAACCACCACCAGCTTTGTGTCAGATTTCCCCCTGGGTTTTCACTACCCCAGGCCCCTTCTACTCCTTAGGGGCTGACAGAGGGATGCCCACCTGTGTGCTACGAGTGCCTGGTGGCCTGGTGGTGTCCTGCTGCCACTCACGGGACCAAAATTTGTGAAAATAATGAATTCCGTCGTCACAGAAACAACAACACCACAAATACAACGCGTTCGAGTTCCACCTAACACGTATATATTAAACAGAAAATAGAAGGAAATATTGTTTAAAAAGGTATAAAATGAGAATGGGCAATATCATAAAGCTCAATACATAGAGTGAAGTTCTAAGAGGTGCAATTAGATCGGCAATGTCTCACTCATCACCTGAAATGAACTCTATGTTTCCATTATAACTTTCAGAATATAATATCTTTTATTTTTAGATAAATTGAAAGAATTGTTGAAAGTTTTTTTGTACACCGTTGGTAACCTTGAATACAATCTCAATATTTTTTTTCCAACTATAAATGTAACCAACCCAAACAAACCCCCCCGGTTACATACAGTCTCCTTCCTTTATTTTACCTATTTTCACAGCTAACATTTATGTTTTTCTCAGACTTATTGGACACAGACAACAGATGAATAACAGCTCACAAGATAAGAAGACCCATTCCAGTCATCAAGGCCCAGAACTTGTAATAAAGTGCCGAGAAATGCAATAAAGTGCTAAATAAGTGTTAATAGTCAATCACTCATTCGTAAAAAGGTATAGTACGGTAGTAACTGTTTTAAGTATATTGCATTAAGCGTGATTTTCTTGATGTAATGAACTAGGAAAAGTGTGTATGGTCATCTGTACCTTAGTGTCGTTGATTGCTTGAGTTAATTGTATAGTAGCTGATATAAAATAAATTAAGGTATATTTTCCGAGTTACACATGTGCGAGATTTTCAGACAAAACATAAATTTTCCTATAGTTTTTCATGTGATTCGTTCGATTTTAACATCCATTTATCATACAAATATCTTGTTTTGGCCATACCCCATCACCCAGCTTTTGGCAAAAGTTGGCTTGGGTTTTCCAATTTTTGGCGAGCACAAATAGTATTATTTGTTTTAGAATTATGCAGACCTGACCTATCCTAACCTAATCTGGACTGTGGCAGACTACTGGGAACAAACCTTAGCAGACTACCAAGACCTAACTTTAACAGACTACTGGGACCTAACCATAGCAGACTACCAGGAGTTGCGCAAGGTAAGACCTATATCAAACTTACGGAAATTTGACCATGAGAACGTTTATCACAGTGAAAATTAGATATCTCGCACATGTGTAATTCAGAATTAATTCCAAAATTAATTGTATAGTATATACGGTAGTAACTCTTATAAGTATATTGCATTAACCTTTATTTTCTTGATACCATTAGTTAAGTAGGAAACGTGTGTGTGGTAATCTGTACTGAGAATGTCGTTGATTGCTTGAGATAATATTGTGATTTGGATTGGCTTAACTAAAGTAACTTCCCTGAAAATTGAATGTGATGGCCCAGCTTCTTCCTGCTCTGTATTTAAAGATCAAACTTTATATGTCTGTGGATATGGATGCAGATATTATGTGTCTGACTATCTCAGAGTATGGATGGGGGTGGCAGATAGGGCGGTATGAAAGAACATTCACGGTGTATACGATGGCGTTTTACCGGTACGACGACTCCAAAAACAAACAACAGAGCCATCGTACCGGTACTACGCCATCATATACACCATGAATGTTCTTGCATAAGGCCCATAATAGCCTACCCGAGTGCACGAGTGAAGGTGCTGATGTACTATTGCGGACAAAAGTTTCTTTCCTCATAGGGGTGACTTTAGTAACCATTTGACTGCCTTTCTCTAATAGTGAGCTGTATATTTTTCTTATAAATTAATCAAGAAGCAGCTTCTAACTTCCAGCAAATACTCACACACAAATTAAAGCAATAAAATCATAAAAGTACATGAAACAATGGTGAGATATCTGTATGAATCACCCCTGAGTTGAAAGAAATCATTGTCCTCAATAGTACGTACTGTACCCGGTATATATTAATATTTTACCTGTGTTGTTATGAGTTTCTTCCATCTCACTGTTCTTACACCTGAGGTTTTGTTGTAGATTATGAGTTTCATTAAGCACAAGTAATACATATCCATATGTAAAGAGTAGTATTCCAATCAAAATTGAGGCATCTGGCTATAGATAGATGTAGTTATTATAATCAGTAGTATAATCTACTGTAGCCCACTTTCCCCCATTACTGTTTTTTTTATTCATGTGATTTACCAGGGATACATTTTTCTTCTTCCACTCAGTTCCTTGTTTACAGTAATCTATAAATACTAACTCATGATCTTTAAATTTCAGATGCTACGTTCAGTTGTTCAGGGACTGTCCCGACTTTCCCTGCAGAACACTAACATGAAATTAACTGCGTTACCTTTAACCGGTAGCGCACTGACATCAGGCAATACAAAGGTCCCATACCATCCAAGTCCTATGGTACAGCAGATTCGGGTAAGAAAGACTTCTTGATATGCTGTTCTTTCCACTAGCTATGGTACCGTACTTTTGTGTTTGCTATGAAACAAATGGTAGAAATTAACGGAGCAGCCCTCATCAGGATTCTTTATAACTTAAATTTTGAGACTTAGTGAAGTCCTATGTACCGGCACCTTGTTGGAAGGACTGGTACTTTTGGAATAGGAAAGACCAGATTATTTTTATTTTAGTATTTTTAATTTTAGATAAATGGAAAAGGAAAATAGAAACTTGGCAAAACATGTATCAAAATTCCAATATAGAAAAGAGATGTTGGAGTTGTCATAACCTATAAATTATCTTCCAGAGAACACATGTTAACGAAAAAGTAAGAATCATGTATGCATTCTAGGCTAATATGAAACAAGATATCACATATAATAATATAAATTGGCGATACAATGGTGAAGAAAAAATTACAACAATACTTGTATGCTGCAATAGTGTGGGACCCAGATTTAGAATAGCACATAAACAAAAAATAAATAAAAAGTGGCAAGGAGCAGTAACAAAATGATCAATTACTTAAAAGATTCACCTGTGAAGATTATTCCCTGCTGTGTAGCTTATGCTAACAGGGATGAAAAGGACACAGCATGAAACAGTAGATATAAAGAGGTAACAAAGATGTTAGGAAATTAATGCATCCTAAGAGAACTGTATATCATTGGAATCAGTTACCAGATGAGATGTGTGCAAAGATCGTACATAGATTCAAATATACTCCTGTATTTATGACAAGATGAAAACAAAAGCAACAAAATAGAAGCAACATGATGAGGTTGACTGAGTATTGTAAAAACACAATTATTTTATCATTATTATAACACATTCTTTCTTTTTCAGACTACATTCATTTTGAAACGAAAACACAAAGTTGATCTGGTGAATGGACATGCTAGTTTAAGAAGCAGGAGGCTTAAAGCTCGTCACTATATATATGAACTCGTGGAAGACACCAATATTAAGAAAAAGGAGCCAGTAAAAGTCATCCTAAAAACTGCAATTGACGGTAAGGAAATAAAATGGTATGAAATATTGAATGTATGAAGGTGATTCAAGCAGCATAAACTTCAGAGAGTGAATTTTTGGACAAATATTGTAATAAAAAGAAGCCTGCAGTGTGTGTTTTGTACTGTCATACAGTATGGGGTTATCCCTTTCCTGGCCTTTGGTGCACCTCAGCTTTCCCAAACAAGCATGTAAACTTTAACAAGCATCCAGAGGTACACACATTAATAGGTCCCATAATCTGAGTATCCAGCTTCAATCCTAAGGTGGGGTTCTCATTCTTATTTTTCAAGCATTTCAGTGCATAGCCTACTTTGTTCAGTAAAGTAAATCCCATTCAACCAAAATTCATGCATCCGGTATACTGTACTGTACTCAGATAACTGCCATAAATCCCTCATTACAAGTTTGAAATTTCTGAATTGATTGGGACCATCATGCTGGTGATTCATATGAACCACAGATCAAAGCAAACTTCATTTCTGTCATATCAGTGTCATTAGCACTTGTATTACTATTTAATGCAATGAAGAAATTTATAAAACTGCCATAAAATAATCCATAAAATTTGTAATAGGAAAAAACTAGTGTCAGCTATTGTATGGTGGTGTTGACAGCTGCAGTGGTGGTATCATTTAGTTGTCAAGGTAACGGACTCGGTGTTGTCACACTCAGAGATGGCAAACATACCAGACAGATAAAATTTCACAAGACTTCAATGAATTATAAACCATGTATGATTTATGCTTATACACTGTACTGTAATATCTAGTTCCAAATTATAGATGTGATTTTCATCACATTTTTTTATATGGTAATGACAAACACTAACTCGTATACCATTGAAGATGAGAAAATATGTAATATATCAACCAAAGTACCGGTAAAAAAAAAAATAATAACTGGTATATCTATGTTGTGCAGGTCTAGGGTCCCGAGGTGAGGTAGTGGAAGTGAAACCCAATCGAGCGAGGAACCATCTTCTTCTCCAGGACTTGGCTGTCTATGCCTCACCAGAGAACATAGAGGAGTATGCCTCCCTCATGCAGAAGCGGTCAGATGAGGACCAGCCATCTTCACCATTTGCCCTGAAGGTAAGTGCAGGAACCGAGTAGGAAAGAAAAATAATTCCATTCAAGCTAAGATATCATATGTTGGTCATGTAATGCTTATGGTTAGGAGCCATTTGGCTTTTCAGTACATGAGGTAGCAGTAGAACAACACAAGTAAACATCCCCCTGGAGTGATGGTTGTGAATACAGGACATGAATGGTGTCTATGCATATTCTGTCTATTTAATCCCTTGTAACAATATTTCAGACAGTCAAGATGCTGTCCAAGCGTGTTGTATCAGTCAGCATGAACCTTCACAACCCATGGACCATCGAGCCATGGCACTTGAGAGTTGCCTTTCGTAGAGCTGGTATCATCGTGCCGGAAGAGGCTTTCACTCTCCCACCTCACCCAATATGTGGGCCAGATCTCTCCTTACAGAATAAAGAGTTTGCAGTCAAAGTTAAGGTATGATATGGCCTTTTTTTCTCTTTTGCATTTTCTTTAACTCTAATGTGTATGATGTGTAATATTATTGAGATGTGTTTTGGTATATATTATATTGTATTTTTGTTGGGCTTTAATACACTATTATTGTTAACAAGATTTGTTAGGTAGTAATGCATTTTTTTATTGTCAGAGTAAAGGTGTGATATGGTATGTTTTCCACTATTTCATGTGTGTATATGTAGTATGCAAGGTAAACTGAGAGATAGAAATGGTAGCCTGCATATGGATTCAAGTGACAGGAGAGCAAAGTAGAATTATTGTATTTGAGAAATTAATGAATGGTCATGGAGGTCATGTGGTAAATGTCAAGACCTAGAATGAATGTAGATATCTCTGATCTCTGTAGCAGGGTGATGAAGGACCTTAAGAAACATCATCGTAAAGTACTGTGTGTTATGAATATTACCATAGTTCTTGATAATTAACTTCTGGATCATTAACTGCCATCCTCATCTGCAGATTAATGGAAAGGAGGAGGCAACTGTTCGATGTCGGATCAATCATTTTGCAAGTCAGCCCTCTGAGCGTCTTCCTTGTCCTGCACACCATTGGGAGTACCCAGCTGAGCCCATCTTCCCTGAACAAGCTGCAATTCTGGAAGAACTTACTCGCAACAACCCCAGTACTCGTTACCATGAGGAGGAAGAGGAAGCTTATTGAATTGCTGCCACATGATACATGTACTATATATTAATAAGGGATTGGGGTTACCAGAGATAAATTTTGGTTACATATTATCTGTTATCCATATTTCAAAATAGTACATTGTTCATTAGAAAAACTGTAAATTTGGTTAAGAAACAATACCATATGAAGAGGAGCCTTTATTGACAACCTTTCGCTACTGCTTCTTTAAGTCAAAGGCCAACATCGTTAATGAAAGTTCTTCCTCGTACAACGTTGTTCCTTAACCATTCTATCAGGTGAATGCATATTTTTTTAATTCATCTGTAATTTTGCTTTGGAGACTGTGGCGTATAATGTGATGTAAATTATATCGACTTTTCAAAAAGTCTAGGGATTGTTCTCGTCATATTGTTCAACTTCTCCCCGCATTACCAGCAGATCGTAGAACATTTCCTGAATCTACATGGGAATGTTAGAACAGTACTGTATTGTTCAGGTTTGTACAGTGCATAATCAGGTTTGCAAATAAGGCTTAGCAAGGGATAACCAGATAAGTGTTAAAAATTAGGCAGGCAAACAATGCTACAGAAACTATTAATCAAAATTTTTACTTCCCTTTTAGTCACCTTGGGAATCTGAGAACAAAGCACCAAATGTAAGATAATTATTTTATATACTGTATAGACTTCCTTCCTATTGTACATTTTCTGGATTTGCGGGAGAAAGTTTCAGAAGGAATTCTTATTGATATACAGTATATCAGAACCAAGGCAGTAGGCAAGGTTGCATCCTTTTAAACTCGTTTGGTTTTTATGTTGTATATATATACTGTACAGTACAGCCACAATCAAATAACCACCAACCCACTCCTTCCATCGTGCAAATAAATTATTATCAGGTCTAAAATATTATCATACAAACCTTACGTCAACTCAACCCCCTCAATTGTTATTATGAGGTGCTGCAAAATCATGTATGCGTTGTGTTTTATTACCAAGATATTTACTACGATGGAAGGAAAGTGTCTGTGGATATTTGATTGTGGCTGTACCTATCTCGTTCCCATTGTAAAACAGCAAGACATAGGGAAGTAAACTGAAGACAATTATGTTATAATATAAGCATTATTTTGATCCTTTTTATTATACAGTAATTATCATCATCATCATAAGCTTTATTTTGATCCTTCTTTTTATACAGTAATTGTTATCGTTGTTTTTATTAAATTTGAATACTGTAATACTATTTAACCCTACCATCCAGAATCTACAACCCAACAACATACTACAATCACTTCCATTCAATTACCAAAACTCAAGAGAAACCAGACTGAAAGACATTGTTTTCCTTTCAACATTTAGTTTAAAAGACTGCAACCAACACAAATACCCAATTGTCGACATTGAAGTACAGCCACAATCAAATAACCACCGACACTTTCCTTCCATTGTGCAAATAAATCGGTATCATATAAAAATATAATCATACAACACATTATGTCAACTCAACCCCCTCAATTATTATTACTAGGTGCTGCAAAATCATACACGTGTTGTTCTTTATTATCAAGATATTTACTACGATAGAAGGAAAGTGTCGGTGGGTATTTGATTGTGGCTGTACCTGTACAGCCAACGTATAGCACTCGAATGTGTGTCCATACCGTATTTGTCACCCACAATTCCTCAACCTAACCTTTACAAAGTTTGATTATAAAAGGAAAGAAAGACAGCTGTGCT
Organism: Petrolisthes cinctipes; assembly: GCA_033782935.1. Taxonomy (NCBI): domain Eukaryota; kingdom Metazoa; phylum Arthropoda; class Malacostraca; order Decapoda; family Porcellanidae; genus Petrolisthes; species Petrolisthes cinctipes. The sequence goes on along the minus strand of JAWQEG010003393.1, from coordinate 131,324 downwards.
TGCAAGCCCGAAAGACACGATACCACTAGGGAAGAGAGGAGAGAAAGCAAGCATGAAGAAAAAAGAAGGAAAGTAGGAACAGCAGAAGAGAGGAGAGGGCTACAAATTTGAATAATCATGAGTTCACAGCATATATTGAATAATTTACTCTGGTTCTCCAGATAGAATTTGTTGCATAAGAACCCTATATCATTGTCAGAATTCAGATCTGCATAACCTTGGTCTATGACCTCAAATTGTCAATACTCTTACTGCTGAGCCATTGTGGGTGAACTTGCCAGGGGATGAGGAAGTAAGCAGGAATAATTGCCAGTTTCCTATGGGACATCAGCCTGCAGCAGGTACACTAAGGAAGGTGAACTTGGGTAACAAAAATTTTAGTGTTTGGTCGTTGTGGTGCAGAGGTGAAGTACAAAAGTCATGATGGTTATGTGATTTCTCTATTCCACCATTGACAATTATTGATCAACCATGAGCAGGAACAGCACCATGGAAAAGTAATCAAGTTATTGTACAGCTGTTAGATTTTTTAAGAGTGGCAGCAACTGAGAGTTTGCCATGGTAGCTTGAGAGATGAGGCCTGAGGTGCGGTACTGGAGTCAGGACGTTTTGGTACAGAAACAAGACACTAAAAGCTGTTTTCATTGCTCAAAAACTTATGGATATTGTGTGTCACTTTCTTCACCAACATGAATAGAACCACCTTATGCCTTCAATCAAATTAAATAATAATGATCAATACCGTCACTTTTCTAAAGGAGTTATTTATTACAGTAGGTAGATGGACCAAATTTTATATACGTTGGTGAGAATAATGTAATGATGTAGCTTTACTGAATATAATTAAAGTTTTTGGTAGAGAATGAGCAAAACAGTTTAATCATAAAAAGAAACAAGTGTCTAAGTTCATATCAACTCTGGGAGACTGGGACTGAGTTAGGGAGCAGTCGACCTTGGAGGGGATCGAGTTACCTAACTGTGGCGACTGAAAACACAGAGAAGCATTTATGCCTTTTTATAATAGTTATATATGCCTCTGTTTCGGAATTTCTTTTGTTCAGGTTATTTAAAAAAATAATCTACATACACAAACAATTGCATGGGTGATATGAAAGGTACTGCTTGTGATTGGTATCAGCTGTATGAAAGTTAAATGACATCGAGCAATTTTGACACTGAGACAAAGATAAAAGGAAAAATACACAACGTCTGCATGTGAATTAACTGTCTCGTTTGAGTGCACCTCCCCCCCACCTCTCTCTCTCTGGCTGGCGCTCGACCTTGAGACTCATCCACATCCACATTGTCAGCCCGCCCCCCCTCCTCTCTCTCTCTCTCTCTCTCTCTTCGGAACTGTGCCACACTCACTTCACATATTTTTCGCCAATGCATTGGTTAACGCTCTGTGGACTTAATTCGACAACATACACGGGGCACTTTTAACCCAGTAAATTTTCGAAACATATAAAATTATGTATATTTATCCACATTACACTCATCCACTCCATATAACTGGGGAAATATCATGACTCGTACTGTTAGAAAATTCAGTCCATGACAGAAATTCAAGGAGTGAAAAGTAGGTCACAATTTATACAGTAGCCTCAAGACATCCATAAAATAATAGTCCTATCATTATCTAAAACGTTTAATAACTCCAGGAAACGCAAGAATTTACAGTAAGGAATCAGCAGAAAGACTGTTACTCCGCTGCCTACTAGCTGGCAGTCCCTCTCTCAAAAAATAATAGTAATTGTTGATTCATCACAAGGCTCTTCCTTATATACACCTACAGGCTACATTACATAATTACATATCCTATCTATACGTTTGATTATCCACGACAAAAAAAAGTGTATTTTCACACACACTACAACATGCAATTACCGCAAAGGCTGCCATATTAATATTGTTTACTTTAGCACTCCACAGAAGAGGGATTTTCTGATAACTGGGAGGACCCTCGACCCATCATAACATACGGGTTAAAGGTGACTGTTGCAGCGTTGCTTCCCACGGCTTGAGTAGGCTACTTATATCACTCAATAATAAGTCATCGTTATCATTTCAGTTCGTCTTCAGTGGAGCGAAGAATATTCACACTTAATTATTACTTCATACGAGTTGGCCTAGCACAGACTTTTGGTTTTATAGCCTACCTCAATAGTACACTTATGAATATGAATATCTCAGTTTGTTACCCACCTTAATTAAACGTCTATCTGGTTCGTTCTTGCAAGAAAATTTGCAACTTTGCAAACCAGTAACCAAACTATATTATTATATTTAGAAATTGAATCAATTCCAGTGGTTGCTATATGTCTATTCCATTTGTTTAACCCAGCGAAAACGTACCGACTTTCTCTTTGAATTCCTCTGCTTTTTCGGTAAGTGTTATGCAATAAGATAATAATAATAATAATAATAATATCCAAAATATACACACCTAGGGAATAGGCCTACTTATCTGTAAACTTATAAGTTTTGGAATGTACATATGTACGCCAAATGTGTTAATTAATCTGAGGCCACATTATTTAGATGGGAATCGGTGCATTTTTACGAAGATAACAAATGTCCCATAGATTATACAGACTACAATGAGGCTCTAGAAAATGTTACCCTTTCTCACAATGTCTGAACACAGTGACGATCGAGTCTTCAACATCCAACCAACCACAAGGACGAGAGGCAAGGACACTGCCACTGCATTACGTGATTAACGAAAATGATGTTTGGGAAGAAAAAAATTGGTGCAACACTGCTCAGAAAATATTGCGAAATTATTTTGCACTTTCCTCGATCATAAAGACGACCAACTTTTGTTCTGTCCCCTGCATGCACGGAAGACCGCTAATTCCTTCATCCGCCGCTATGTATGCCCTTTGACGAATTTCTCATAATTACGTACGGTACCCGGGATCCATTTGTGGTTATGTTGTACTTTAGTTGAATTAGAATGAGGTCAGAGTATAATAACAAGCCATTCATGATGCCTGATGAACTGAAGCGGATGAAAGAATAAGGACCGCGTTGAGACGACGAGAATCATGCAACATCCCCACATAACCTATGATTATTCAATACGAACGACTATATAATGGTTCATATCTTCATCGTGCTTGCTTAACATTGCTGTTCCTTTGCTTCCTCATGTCCCTTAAATGACTTCCTGTCCACCACCAAGGCTCCTCTTACTTCCTGATGCTGGTAGCCATGACGCCCTACACCCGGTAGGTTACACATCACGTGAGTATGCACCATGTGTGTGTTATTAGCCTATATGAGTTGCGGGTTTCGAAGGTGATTCTCAGTTGCGGCTGTGTGGTGCTGGAAGGAGGGTGTCTGTGTATGTGAAGGGATTCCTACGGTTACAGAGCAGCTTAGATATTTCGTCTACGAATTGCTACGGGCCGTAACCAAAGGAAAGGATATATCTTACGTGTGGTAATTGGTGAGTGTATTAGATTCCTATTCACTATTATCATCTGCAACATTGTATACAGGCAAGCACAACTTTCACCCCACAATTGGAGTCAAGGAGGTATAGCCTCTTGTGGTCAAATAAGAGTGCCACTGCTTCCTCAAACTATGGTAAACGATGCTACACAACACAACAACTTCCCTGCTAGCATACTGAAGTGGTCCATTTCCTCATACAGTCTGCAGGAAGCAATTAACAGATCATCCTCTTATCACATCTGCCCTACTATATATTCATAAGATGTGATAATATGCAGAAATTATCAGCCCAACTTTGCTTCTGGGCCGTTTTTGTTAGGGTGGGTGTGATCTAATATTAATATGTCTAAAAAATATTAGAGTTTGGTTCCGTACACAATCATGTAAACTTCGTAGGGTAAATTAAAGAGACCCATTAGTATCCTATCAAACAATGCTATTATTTCGTCAGCACAAATGTATATTACTAATTACCTTAGATGAACATGAAGGTACGCGTAATCAGCAGGTCTGTATTACAGTATTTTATTAACACTATTTTAATTCGTTATATGTATCAGTGTGTGTGTGTGTGTGTGTTACAACTCCTACAGCGTAGTAGACTAGAAGCCACAGGTTCCACTGTCAAGGTAGGAAAACATTACAAAGTCTCGACTAGTTCCGCCTTGGCCGACACACACATCTATAACTGCCACATCCTGATTCACTCTTCCTCACGCGACCCTCTGTATTTGGCAAGGCAAGGCACCCTTATCCTTCCTCGCCGTGGAGGCTTATTTATATAACTTGTTTACGGCAGAGCTCATGATACGTAGGTCTTTACCAGGGAGTCACGTTAAGTGTTTACCGCATGAGAGGGAGAGAGAGAGAGAGAGAGCGAGAGCAAAGGGGGGGGGGGGGGTTATTTTACGTATTAATTTCTTTACTTAATTAAGCAGTTTTTTCCGGCCTACTGGTATTCAATCTTTTTCTTTTACTTATTATGCTATATACTTATGAATATAGCATTTTACTTTAGCTAGGCTAGTCCAAATGAGTTACACACACACACACAGGGAGAGAGTGGTACTGTTATTGATACGTGTGTAGGGACCAAAACATGATGTTATATAACCTTCTCCGTGTCAACGAACACACTCCAAAGATAAACCTAGCTCCTTTCAAACCTACACTTTCACCTCATCCACGATTCCACAGCATTATTAGGCTTATGTGAATCAACTAAAAAGCAATTACAGAAAATGTGTCTGCAGCAAGAAAGAGCCACAACAATAAACAAATACATTTTTTGTGTTAAGATTATACTATGTTTACGTCTACCCAAGGTCACACATACCACTCGATCCACACCCCCAGTCTAGCCAGTCCCCTCGCTCTCTGATTGGTTCATTCTCTTTCTAACATCCCGTGACAGCCAACCAGACCACACAAACATGTTTATTGATAGTTTTTAGTTATTTTCATACTGTAATCATGTGTTTAGTTGATACGATTAAGTGGAATAAACCTATCCTGATACCATGAATTAGCATCAGTCAAAACCTGAGTTACATCTCTCTCTTTTTTAACATTCAATTTCTACATAACTGGCAATGTGTGAATATACGCAATTCCATTTTCGTATTTTCGTTAATAGCATCGTACACTCAGTTTAAAATTTCACAGCCTTTTTTTATAGCCTACATCCTGTCACGTAACACTGCTTAGGCTAACTTACATACTGATAATTAACACAAACCAGAGGACAATAAGCATTAATTTTGCAATTGAAAAGCAGTTCCTGGCAACATAGGGACGTGTGGGGGTGAGTTGCGTAGTGTTGAGTAAGGTTCTGCTGCTGGCTGCTATAACCTTGTCGGGGAGGGTAATTTTAGTACACGGAGAAGCAGCAGCACCCAACAGCTAGGGCTACATCATATTAGTTGTGACTTACCCACGTACCTCTCCCTCTAACCCTAAACACTGAAACAAGTTGTGAGATACCAAGCAAGCCGATATATTCTTCTCGAGTTACGTACAACTAGTTACTGTAATATTCAAGACTATATTATATACCTCAGAGCATCACGTACTACAGGAGTTGTGGTAATTATATAACGGCAACTACTGTATACCTGAAGATCACCCTTACGCAATACACATGCAGCCAGGCCGCCGGGTATGTACTGTTGTTTACCTTAGGTTTATGACTTTATAAACTGTTGTCGTTGTACAGTACTTAATTATTGAAGGTAAAGATACCGGTAGGATATATATACTATCCCAAGAAACAGTGTACTCAAAATAATATAATTTTCTTAAAACATTAATTCGATAAACACTTCATACAATTGGATCGAAAACCGTATATACATAACGGAGTCTCACATAACATGTTTCACCAGTACGTGTTTTTATTTGACAAATACCAACAAGGGTTACAGGTATCAGCATTCCTGTGTACTCTAAGAAGTAGTCGCGTGAGTTTATTGCGTAACACACACATACACACACACAGCCTAGAGAGGTAGAGGGAAGAGAAGGTGCATCATGAGCATGATGGTGTTCTTCCACCAGACCTGCTTGGAATATTTAGCAGATGAACACACTGCATGGTATACTGATAGTTGGGGCATATAATCTGAGCCATACTTTCTCGTCTAGGTAAGGTAATTTTCAACCAACTTAATTAATTAACTGATATAAGCATACCGATACTTTGTGAACGGTGAAGATTTTGTTTACAATTATACGGTTTTTGACACAGAAGGAATACAAGGATTAAATGGAGGAGGAGAAATAATATAATCTACTGTGAAATCTTGTAAGACTACTGTTATTGATTCTCTTAAACTATGTCGGTATTTTAAAGGTTTTGTTCCCCCTTCGGACCCGAGTAACTCCAATTCAGTTCTATTCAACTGTCCCTAGCTCGTTTCCTTCTATTTCCTTCATGTTTGCTGCTCCCATAATTATCTCTACATCCTCCCCTCTCGTGCTACAGGGTCATGCAGGCCTAGCGCAACCTTTTATCTCCCTCTTCAATTAATTCTACAAGTCGGTAAAACACTCATATAGGGCCAAGGGCAAGGGACATATGGCATAAAATTATATAGGGGACATCATACACGGGACATATGGCACAACATTATACAGTTTCGAGGACAAGGGACATATGTGTGTGTGTGTGTGTGTGTGTTTTTTTTTTTTTTTTTTTTTTTTTTTAGATATTATGGAGGTTGTTGCCAGGGTAAAGTTAGTCCTGTTGGTGTCTGAAGGTGAACTACATATTGATTATTGAGATGTACTTACATGTACAAATACAAGGCTCTGTGGGTTGTATAATGTGATCATCAGGAGTGGCTTAATTCCTCCAAAGTGTGTCAGGAAACAGGACCAAATGAACAAATATAATGGTGGTGTATTACTTGGAATAGTTTGGAGGAATCAGTTACTCCAGATTTTACCTACACAGTACTAACCTCTTAAGCTGGATTAAGGATACTTGTTTTACGATTTCTGTTGGATAGCTTGGAGGGCTAAAGTATGCTACAAAACAGATTCCCTACTCGTGACCTCAGTGGCATGGTTTGAAGGAATCTGTCGCCCTTCAATTATTCACCAACACTTTAAACATTTCACATTTTTTTAGACATTGGAAGGTCAAATAAACTAAGACATACTAAATTATATAATGTATCTCATGTTTCGACCACAGAGGAGACGAGCGTACAGTAGGCTAAGCTCTCCATATTATACTACCATTGTTATTACACAGACAGTCAGACGCAGTAGATCCTTAGTTAAGCTACGTGTATATTTGTGAATAACAGAAGCCGTAGTAAACATTTGGTGGTCTTCAATGAGGGACTGGATATAAGATTTGTGTTAATTTATGTTATATCAATTAAGGATCTACCACAGAACTGTGACGTTGAGTGAGGAGTTATAAGCGGCTGTGTTATTATTATTTAACAGCATGACAAGGTAACAAGCGAGTGTTTAGTCTACGTAAGGGAGAAAAATATACTAACACTCCTCAAAATTATTTCTCATTATATTTGTGAGAAGCAAATGCACTTGCACAACTATAAGTGAAATATATCAAAACGAAACCCACTCAAAACATGGATGAAATTGAAGGTCTGAATCATATTTGGTGCATTTTCGCCTGGCTACACACACACACACACACACATCGTAGGCGTAGTAAAACATGTTTATCACTTCAGGCAGTGTTCTAGAAGAAGTTGGCGTGCTATGAAGGTCGAGGTGCCTTTTTGAGTGGGATGAAGTAACTGTACTGTAAAGGAGAATGACTTATCCCTTCACACTGGGTGACGTGACATACGGTACCGTACGTATATATATATATATATATATATATATATATATATATATATATATATATATATATATATATATATATATATATATATATATATATATATATATATATATATTAAATATTAAATATTAAATATTTTTACTCTTGTTGTGGATTCACCAGATACTTTCTTTAATATATTTTCCCTTACCCTTGCAGGCTAGTTAGAATAGCAAAATCAAGCAGCCTCGAAATGACCAGTAGGTCAGCTGCTGTTTGAATGTCCTTTGTATTCTTTTGATATATTTTGGAGATTCATGCATAGAGAGATAAGAAGGATTGTAGTAGTCCAGTAAAGACGACGGGACTAATCATTATTCTTATTCTCGTATTAAGTGAATTCTCTCAGCTGAATGGTAATATCTCCTGTTGGTCATATTATACAGCCAAGTCGTGATAGAGGAATAAGCTCTGGTTTGTTGCACAGTTTGTAGGAATAAGCTGTTTTGGGGCATAATTTGGAGGAATAAGCTGATTTGTAGGCATAGTTTGTAGGAATAAGCTGTTTTGGGGCATAGTTTGGAGGAATAAGCTGTTTTGGGGCATAGTTTGGAGGAATAATATGTTTTGTGGAGTAATTTGGAGACATAATCTGTTTTGTGGAAAAAATTGGAGGAATGTGCTAGGTTTTGTGGCATCATAATGAGCCATAATTGATGTCACCATAATCTCACCCTCTGGCTATTGAAAAAAAAAAAAAAAAAAAATATTCTGCGTCTTTCTTGCCACACAAAGGAAACCAGGGCACAGATGGTCAGAACATATACCATTTGGATTTTTTTTTTTTCTGCGTGGGCTTCACTGTTACACATACTGAGAAAGTTTAAGGAGATAGTTAATTGTATACTTTTGGTACATTGGAGTGCCTTGATTCCTCCAAACTATGCCAGGAAACAGAACCAATAAGCAAATATAATGGCATCCTGTTACTTGGGAAGGTTTGGAGGAATCAGTTGCTCCAGATTATTAACCAACACTTTAATGATACGTAGGCAACTTAAGTATTTTCCCCAATTAAGTTTTCGTAACACGCCCTCGTGCACCAAATTTCTACAACCCATATATGGACGACAAGGACTCCCTCTGTATGTGTACCAATTTGAGAACTAGATGTATGTACCAGTTACTATTTCTCATACATTTGTGATGCTTTTGAAATTTAGTCGATATGTCGTTAAATAATGCAGATATATCTACTACAAAAATCAATTGAGGACTCTGTGATAATATTGACGAAAATATATTGGAGGCTTCTGATCCCTCCTGACTATGCTACTAAACAAGCTCCTTCAATATGGATGGTGTTTCGTGGCAATATTTGAAGGACTCGTTTCCATTCAAGTTTCTGACTACATCACGGGTTCCCTTAATTGATATCACTGCAGCCAAGAACTGTACCGGGGTCATTGTCGTCATGTTAGAAAATCTTTGAAGGTTGGTTTAGAGGATTTAATTTCATGACTAACTGAATTATGAACAATATGTAAACGAAAGGAAAGAATTAAGCTTCTATTTATGATATATAAGATTACAATATAAAAAACAAGAATATTGTTAAAAAAAAAAAGCGCACCCACACACCCACGTACACATTTGACCTGAAAATAATAACAACAACAAAGTTTGAGAGGGTGTGAGTCATCTACCTGTGTACCTGTTCCTGACCGTGGCCTAAAGAGTACCAACGTGATATGGTTAAGGCGTTTCACTTCCCGCACGTGTCAGCTCTGATCCAGGAAGTAGTAGTAGTGGTGGTGGCGGTGGTGGGGTTATATGACGGTACACTCTCGGTCAAAAACTCCTTAAGGTGGTAATTCGCTTTTGTTACATTGGAGCTCCTCGATTTCTCCAAAGTATGCTAGGAAACAGGACCAGAAGAGCAAAAATAATGGTGTTCTGTTGCTTGGAATAGTTTGGAGGATTCAGTTGCTCCAGAATTACCAACACAAAACTTCCCTCATAAGGGACCCTGTGATATAGTCAGAATATTTGAGATAAATAATTCCTTCTAATATTGCCACGAAACATCCCCTATAAGGAAGTATAGCTTGTTTCGTGACATTGTCAGAAGGAATCAAAAGCCTTCAATATTCATACACGATCACAGGGTCCTTAACTCCCCCAACCAGTTTCCAATCTTTAGATGATTAATTTGTATCGTCTCGTTTTTTGGTTGGCACTGAGGTAATCATGAACATCTGAAGCAACCACAAGGGAAGCAAAATGGCTGGCTGAGCTAAGGAATTATTGGGCGAGAGTGTACAAACAAACCCATGCAGTGTTGTTATGGAAGGGACGTTGGGGTCGCATATTTTACACTGAGTGTGTCGGAAAGTGGAGATGCGGGTTAAGGGGAGAGTATACTTTTGGTACATCAGAACGCCTTGATTCCTTCAAAGTATGCCAGGGTTTTAAACAGGACCAGATGAACAATAATAAATAATGGTGGTCTGTTGCTTGAAATAGTTTGGAGGAATTCTAGTTGCTTCAGGTTTACCAACACTACTTTCCCCTTTAGAGAAGTTTTTACATATCATATAGTCTAAAACTCTAAATGTTATATATTATTCTTACTAATAGCATATTTTTTCATTCAACGAGCGTCGACGAATGTAACAGTTCCTCTTCTATATTGTCATAAATTTCGGCATTATTCTGAAAAAACCTGAGGTACCGTAACAAAACTGCTACGCACTTTAGACAGTGTTGCCTCCAAAAGTTCAAGTGTTGTGGCAGGTTGTGTTCTTGTGTGTGTGTATCATATTATATGCAAGGCAGCTGCTGGGTCTGGTCTACACTCTAATGTGTGTGTGTGTGTGTGTGTGTGAAGGACTTTCACGATATAAACTATTTTGTTGTTTCGTTGTTGTTTAAGTGGATGTGTAGCCAGTTAGGATAATGATGACAGTATGGATATATTAAAGGACTACACTGTCCTACCGGTGCCAACTACCAACACCGCTTCAAGGTCGACTCTCTTGTGAATGTGTTTGTAGGTGAAGGAATTTAATTTTACTTTCTCTCTCTCTCTCTCTCTCTCTCTCTCTCTCTCTCTCTCTCTCTCTCTCTCTGTGTGTGTGTTTGTGTGTGTGTGTGTGTGTGTGTGTGTAGGAACTAGCCTCTACTCTGTGTGTGTGTGTGTGTGTGTGTAGGAACTTGCCTCTACACTGTGTGTGTGTGTGTGTGTAAGATAATAAGCTCCACAAGGCCACCGAATGTCTATCACGATAACACTGGTTGAAGTTGTTGACTGACATAGGCTATTGCCAATTTGTTGCTACAGATTAGCTACACACACACACACACACACACACACACTAAAATGTATTTTTGGCAAATCCAAAGTATCCTACGTTAGCTGATATACTGTATATCTGTCGGACTCGAATTATAAATACCTTCCATATACTATAGTTATTGGACAGGAGAGATGTTAATTAATTGAATGAATTACATCTTGGTCTGGGAAACCCATAATTATAGAATACTATTTTACATAAATCGTTATTTTCCAAATATAAACGAATATACAACATTTATCTTTAGGACTATCCTCCCACCATAACAAAGTTGTTGACTGTGGCTTAGCCAATGAAAGCCGTGTGGGTGTTGATGGAATCACTTGCCCCTCCAATCAGTGTGCCCACAGGCGAGGGTGTGTCAGCAGAATTATAATAGTATTGGTGCCAGTTAGCCCAATTGTCTTTGATAATTAATAAAACTGGGAATTATAACACCTACATTATATGCTCATTACCAGTTGAGCGTCTGAAAATATGTTTGTGAGAGCGTGATCAATATATTAAAGTTGTTATTGAGAAGAAAAGAAAACAAGCGAGGTAATGGCAGCCGCCTCAAGGACACTTGCACTGGCGTCAACAAGCCACAGCCAGCCAACTGTTTTTGTTAGAGTTCTCAATAATTATAAACCAAGTCTTATGACCGATATCAATAAAGGTGTTTACCCAGACCACAGCATTTATAACATTTGCTGATAATATCGGCTTGCGAATTTATGATTGCACAGGGAACCAGACATTCTGCTTTTAACCAGTTTTCTAGTAACCCTCTCTCTCTCTCTCTCTCTCTGTAGATGGTATTGCCTGCTATGATATGGACAATACTTGAGGTGTACATAGGGAACCCCAGCCATACGCTCCCTTTCTTCTCTTCTACAGTCTCTTCCTTTCGTACGTACTTGCTGTCCCCTTACTCTGTGACTACAAGGTCTTTCTGTCCTAGCACAGTCTGTGTTATTTACTGCTTTACATCTCTCTCTCTCTCTCTCTCTCTCTCTCTCTCTCTCTCTCTCTCTCTCTGAATTTTGGGTCAGATAATCACGAGTAATGATAAGCATGTATGATACAAGTTAGGCTATGTTCTGATTGTTGAGGCCGTGTATACTAGTTTGATGTGGTTCAGTACTGGAAAACAAACAATGCACGTCATTGCCTCAAGTGACGTCAATGTAAGCATCAATGGCGAGTGGCGACATACAGTAATTAAGTCATCCCTCTCATGTGCGTCGTACCATATTACTTTGTGTGTGTGTGTGTGTGTGTTCTAGCAATGTAAACTTCAGGTAGTCCAATCTATCGACATTAATAATAATTGTGTGTGTATGTGTGTGTGTTCTAACAATTTAAACTTCAGGTAGTCCAATCTAATGACATTAATGATAATTGTGTGTGTGTGTGTGTGTGTTCTAGCAATGTAAACTTCAGGTAGTCCAATCTATCGACATTAATAATAATTGTGTGTGTATGTGTGTGTGTGTGTGTTTTAGCAATGTAAACTTTAGGTAGTCCAATCTATCGACATTAATAATAATTGTGTGTGTGTGTGTGTGTGTGTGTTCTAGCAAAATTTCACGTAAGGTCGTCCAATTTTGTCAGCATCAAAACTTGAGGTGTAAGGCTACTACCGTTTATTAGTGATGTTTACACAAGTTGCCTTCAGTGACGCATATCAAGGAGTCCGAGATTCAAAATGAGATCAGTAGGTCGTGGTGTTTGTGTGTGTGTGTGTGTGCTTTCATGTGCATATTTACCGGTGTTTGTTTGTGTGTGTGTTTTCATGTGCATATTTACCGGTGTTTGTGTGTGTGTATGTGCTTTCATGTGCGTATTTACCGGTGTGTGTGTACCAGTAGGTCGTGGTGTTTGTGTGGGTGTGACCGCTTGCATGTGCGCATTTGCCTGTTTGTGTGTGTGTGTGTGTGTACGACTGCTTGCATGTGCGTGTTTACCTATGTGTGTGTGTGTTTACCGGTATGTGTAGGTATCTATCAATGTAACCAGTAATCTGTCTATGTATCCAGTAATCTGTCTTTATGTATCCCGTAATCCTTGTATACAGTAATCTGTCATCTATGTATCCAGTAATCTATCTATCTATGTATCAGTAATCTGCCTATCTATGTATCCAGTAATATGTCTATCTATACATCCAATAATGCATCTATGTATCCAATAATGTATCAATGTATCCAATAGCCTAATCTATCTATGTATCCAGTAATCTGTCTATCTATATATCCAATAATGTATTCTTAATTTCTTCATTCATTTCGTCCTTGGCCTGGTGGTGACACTAATAAGACGTCATTGAACCACATTATAACTCTTCCCTGTGTAGGCTGGTCACGTCTTCATTCATCAACATACATTACTTATACCTTACTTACTTACACGTGGTGCAATTAAAGGACTACAGATTCCCACAAATTTATCCCACAAAACAAATTTATACCCCTACTCGTATACTCAAGTTATCTGTCTCCTGGCATAGTTAGGAGGAATCAGAGTCCCCCTTTCTAATTAGCCACGAGAGATTGAATAATATTATCCCCAATATAATTTACTGTGTTGTGGTGATATGTGAGGACTACAGATTCCTACAAACTATGCCACAAAACCATGCAGTCCCCTATAACACGTATAATGAAGTCATCTGTCACCTTTCACAATTTGGAAGAATCAGCAGAAATCTCCTTTATACATACGTCCTGGAGAGAACAATAACAACTTTACCTCACTCTCCTCACGTCACAACAACAACAACACAACAAGCTTTCACTTCTATACATCAGCCCAAGGTCACACGAGTTTGAGGAAGCGGATACGGGAAGGATTCAGGGATAGACATAAGGCCTATACGAGAGTGGTTCCTTAGTAGGTCAGTCAGCCGTTTGTTTCATTAGTCAGTTGTTGGTTTGTGAGGTGGTTGGATGGGGAGTTTATTGGTCATTCGGTTAGTCAGTAAGTCGGGCTGTTAGTTAAGTAATTAGTCAGTTGGTTGTTTGGTCAATTAGATAGTTGGTCAGTTAAATAGATAGTTAGTCAGTTTGATAGTTGGTCTGTTTGATAGTTGGTCAGTTTGATAGTTGGTCGGTCAGTCAGTCAGTTAGTTGGTCTGTCAGTTGTGAGGAATTATCAGGCTCCATTTGACTTGCGTACGGTAATCTTAGTTCGTGTAGTAACTACAAAGGATTCCAGTTGCCTATAGGCTAAGCGAGGTACTGTAGTTACCCTGAAAGTTAGTCGACATAACATTACGTATATCAACATGACATTGTATAACGCCTATTAAATATTCATGCACATTTAACTAAGAAAACCTTTGTTGTAAGAATATAGGGATTCTAAGTTTATGTGTACAGTTCAGGACAGTAGTTTACATGATTGTGTGAAACAGTGAAATATGTGTAAATCAGGGATCGTTGTCAGTACATAATGGCTCGCACAGCTTGAGTTAACATCACAAAGAGTGTATGAGAACTATTTTCCTCGGTTGTAGCTAAGGTTATTAACTTTCACACACACACACACACACACACACCCTGAGATCCTGGTCAAAGGAGCCGTGCCAAGTGCGTCATAGAAATTATATTGACCGTGTGGGTGTAGGCAATGCATGTGTGTGGGCAGTGCGTGTATGTGTGTGTGTGTGTGTGTGGGCAGTGCGCGTGTGTGTGTGTGTGGGCAGTGCGTATGTATGTGTGTGTGTGTGTGGGCAGTGCGTATGTATGTGTGTGTGTGGGCAGTGCGTGTGTGTGTGGGCAGTGCGTGTGTATGTGTGTGTGGGCAGTGCGTGTGTGTGTGTGGGCAGTACGTGTGTGTTGGTAGTGCGTGTGTGTTGGCAGTGCGTGTGTGTGTGTGAGAGAGAAAGGCAATAACTTGAGCTACAGTGCACGTGAGAGGTGCATGCATGTATGGTTTGTATGTGTACCGGTATGTGTGCGTGGGTGACATATGCACGAATCATGAGGACAGGTCGTGACTCCCATGTATGTACCTGTATGTATGACGCTGTTGGCTGGCACACCGAGTCATCTTGGTGAATAATCACACTTTAAAATAAACCAGTGGACAAATTAATTATCGAATGACTTACCTCACTCAGTATTTCTTCCCCTTGTTGTATATTGACATATTTGGACGGAGTAATGATTCCTTCTTTATTTTTCCATGTAGGTACAGATACAATTTTACTCGCCACGTACAGAAAGGCCTTTACTTGGCTTAGGGGCTGCATACGCCACTCCTAAATTTCCTAAATCGACAAAATTTCCCCAAGCCAATACAGTCAGTCACCGTCACTCACAGAGAAGCATTATTGCAGTTTGAGTCAGCCGGTAGTATAGAAAGAATAAATAACATCCCTTGCAAATCATTTTACGTTGCCTGGCGAGAAATGTCACTCATGATTGTGCTTCTCCTCAAGTTTCCCGTCATTATTAATATCTTCTTCCCCCTCCCTACCACGGACCATAGAGTATAATATATCTCCTTTCTCTCCCATGGACCATAACTATCTTCTTCCTCCTCCCTATCACTGACCATAGGGTATAATATATCCTTCCTCTCACACGGACCATAAACGATCTTCTCCCTGCCACGTATGTACCTCATAATTAAGGTCACAGGAGATACAAACAAGGTCTTATAGTAGAAAGAGAGGAAGGGCAGAATCCTCTCGAGTCTAGATCATTCCAGATGAGGATGCTTCCCTCCCAATGCTGTTAGGTAAGCTATGAGTGACGTCATTGTTCCTCACAGCCAATGACGAGGCAAGGCGAAAGGTCGGTCGAGAAGGGATGTACAGTATGCATCAAGGTCTGGGTTATATAGGGACTGAAGGGGAGTGGAAAGGAATGCTAGAATCCGTATCTTATCATATGTATATTTACAGACATTCTTTTCGTAGGCTCGCTGCTTGTTCAGGTACAATAATATTACTGGTATAGAAAGTCAGGCAAAATAATTATTCAGGCAGTATCTTTCCTTCTTGGCTGCTGTACGTGGTCTGTTGTTGTTTTTGTTTTATTTTGTGTGTGTGTGTGTGATGGGAACTTTCCGTAGTAGACGACGCACATTCGATTAGGATTTTAGTCAGACAATTTCCGCTTATTGGCTAAAGAAACCTCCGAAGTCATGCACAAAATATATATCGTTTTTATTATCGTTGAGGTTAATTGCACTTTTTATGTTGTTTTTCAAGTACTTACGATCTCAAAAGGAAATGCGAAAGTTAATCGGAAACTTCCGCACTATTGCCATATGGACATCATTGTTTTTTACTTGACCTTTCAAAATAAACATGACAAGTTTGAAGAATACGGAAACACTAAAAGGAAAAATGATGCAGAATTGTATCTACATAGTTTCCTTTTAAAGTTCACTATATTTCGGATGACCTGGCAATATCAGTACAGCTACAATAAAGCCTTAAATAACCCTGTGATCGAGTATGAGATTTGGTGTCTTTTGATTCCTCCTAACTATGCCACGAAACAAGCTCCTTCAATGTAGGTTGTGTTTCATGGCAATGTTTGAAGAACTCACTACCCTCCAATTTTCTGACTACATCACTGGGGTACTTTATGTTTCACCGATGTCCGGGTCATTCCCCCATTATCATCATTGGTACAGATACGTGTATAATTTTCTTAGATTTGTGGCAGGAAGCATTTAAGAGACCCCGTGATGTAGTCAGATTATTGGAGGTTAGCGAGTCCTTCAAATATTGCTATGAAACACCACCTATATTGAAGGAGCTTGTTTCATGGCATAATCAGGAGGAATCAGAAGCCACCAAGTCTCATATACACGATCATAGGGTCCTTAACAATCACTATCAGGTGTGTTACGAATACCTAGAGACAGTAAATAAATACACAATAAGATCTCCATTGGAATTAGTTCGTTGGTGAATTGATTATTGGACTGTTCAAAGCTTCAACCAAAGCTGTATACTTATTAGTGCTCGTGATTGTATAGCTCTTGGTTATAAATCTTGGCCTTGCACAGTGTTAACCTCTCTCTCACCTCCCTTTCTCTTTGTTCGTTACCTTGATACTTATTCTCTTTCATATCACATCGCAGAAAATACCGGGAATTCACCGTGTATTTAATCCAACACAAAATAATGACCAACAACTATTCTGTGAACCAAGGTAAAGGAAAGCGACAGATCCCTAAATAAACAATGACACAGTTGCTGAATATAGAATTCTTTACCGTGTATTATAATAGGAACCAAACACACACAAAATAACACAGAATCACATCATGACTGTCCATTTCCTTCGTCATGAATAAGGTGGAATAAGGTAAAAAAAAAAAACTTATGTTTTCTAATCGTGATAATGTTGAAAGTTTCACTATTCTCTTCTTTGATGTAACCCTAGTCGAGAAAATATGAGTACTGCTGTCTTTTTTTTTTTTTTTTTTTTTTTTTTTTTTTTTTTTTAAAGCTGTTGAGTGGTCCGAGATTAATACAGTTCCTTGGGATGTGAATGGGAAGGATTAGGCTATACATACTCCTCCTACTTCACAACATCTTATTTCTTTCCCTTTCCTCATTGCGTTCATCCTTTCCCTCTCATAGTCCCTAACTTTTCATTGGTCACTGTAATTTTCCTGTACCCTGTCTTGTGTAGCCTATACCGTACCCGGAAATCACCAGAAATGATATATGGAGCAACTAACGTCATTCACTTTTGCTGTGTGTCAACGTTTCGGTTAACTGCAGACAGATGGCTCACCGAAACGTAATCTGTCGCCTATTTATGTTACACGGATAATTTGATATTTTGAGCAATATATATATACACTAATACTACAGGTAAATTTTTGCCATCGTTTAAAGTCATGGTAGTCACGTGCCCATACAGCCACAAGACGTCTATAGAGGTAGACAATGGAATGTTAAGTAAGTCGATACTGTTGGCTTATCAGAATTGAAGGTTACATTACATAACTGATTAGAGCTATATGTTGTTATTTACGATACACAAGAGTGCCACGTAAGGCCTCATTATATAATTAATGTACTCGAACACAAAAAAGATAATTATCAGGGTTCAAATTGAGACTAATTTCTGTAGGACTCACAGTATAAAACGTGATTAACATAGAGGAATTTTATATAAGGTTATAAACTGCACGAACGTCAATAACACGAGCAACAACAAATTATTATTTTCTCCAGGTTGATAATGCACATAATTTTTATCGAGACTCGAAGTATTTATTTGCAGGGCAGTTTCTCACAACCTGAAAAAAACAAAAAACAAAAAAAACAATAAAATATGCTACAATATTTAGTTCGGGCGATTCTTCGACCCACTTCGTCTTTTGACACCAAATGAAAGGTTGCGTTTCAAAGAGGACTCGTGTAGGCCTATTGAAAGGACAGTTTCTATGACTCATACTTCACCTCATGGGGTGCACTACAAAGGGGAATTAAACCTGTTGTAGTGAAAATTCTACACATTTCGTCTAATACTGTAAGAGGGACATTATAAACAAGACTCGTGTATTGGAAGGACAGCTTATACAATCCATCTATACTTCAACTGCTGCTGGTGGGAGTACCTTGGAAAAAGGATTCGTTACGTGCTTAGAGGAAATTTTTTTTATCCACACTTCCCTTGATACTGAAAGAATTAACTGAAAAGAGGATTCGTGTGCTTGGAGGAAAAAAATACAGATCCACACTTCGACTTGATATTGGAAGGATCTACTGAAAAGAGGATTAGTGTGTTTGGAGGAAGAGTTTACTGATGCACACTTGACTTGAAACAATTTGGGTGTGGCAGAAATGCTGTGCAGTCTGGTGTGGTGTGTTGTGGCCTGAAGGGAGTGGGGGCATTCCTAAGAGCTTAGGTCATCTCATGTTTTCACTTCCACCATGCCATGCACCGCGCAGGCTTCTCATCTCACCACTACCACAACTATACCTCACAACCACCTATTTCTTCACCACTACCATCGCCACCAACATTACCATATATCATCACCACCACCAACACCACTACTTTTTCACCACTACCAGTGCCACAAACATTACTATACATCATCACCACCACAACACAACCACCAATACCACTATACTTCACCTCAACCACCGCCACCAACATTAGCCTACCATACCTCATCACCACCTCTACCAACACCACTATTTCTTCACCACTACCACCATCACCACAACCAACATCAACACCAACACCACCACGTGGCACCGTTCATATCACGGACGCCTACTTTGTTGCTGCCAGTTTTTATTTTTTTTATGATTCTCAGAATCATCTATCTCGTTAATTCTCTTCCTCATTGACAAGGTGGATGTATTGTGCTCTTATCATAATCCTTTCAAAACAATGTTCTTGTGTGACCAATACATTTGCCATTTGCAGCCACCAGGACACCAATCGTCGCGGTGTGTGTGTGTGTGTGTGTTGACCTGGGTCTCGGTGATAGGCTGTGAAGCCTATACCCAGTGTAGTTACATAAAACACACGAACAAACAAACATTACCTCAACTACTACAGCCATAATTAATATGACCCTAATCAGTACTGTCAAAGATAAAGTCAAAATAACAAACAACATAATCATCAGCATTACAACAACAAGGACGCTCGCTGCTTTGAATTAGTAGTTACACTCCCAGGCAATCATCAAAACACTCGAACATGTAGATAACTCTCACTACCAAACAAAAACACTGCATATTATGAAACCAATAGCCCTTTGTGTGTGTGTGTGTGTGTGTGTGTGTGTGTGTGTAATAGCACCTGTTAGGTATCAGCCAGTGACTATGATAAGGGATTTACTGTTCTTCCAGCATGACGTCAGCTGTCGAGGGCACGCAGCTGCACCTTTGTTTACCCCCTGCATGACATCAGCTTGTGGGGTCATGCAGCTGTCCGAGTGTTTAATTAATCTGAGGAGTGTTGGCCTCAGTACCACTCCCTGATGTGTTTTACTTTCTATATCAAAAGAACCACTGTGGTTTATAATACTCTGCTCAGATGAGTGGCATTTACAGGACCCACAATATCGTGTCATTTTACTATGCCTACAAAATTAATCTTTGTTATTGAATTGGTGCAGTTAGTCGCTTGAGTTGGTTACCCCCACTGATGTAGCCTACTGTTCTGTCATCTTAGGTTTTGCTTGATAAACTCTCACCGATAATAATGATGATGATGAATAGTTCCAAGATACCACCATACGTCCATCCTGTGTAAAGTTTTCCTAGAGTGAACATTCCCCTCTCTCTCTCTCTCTCTCTCTCTCTCTCTCTCTCTCTCTCTCTTACACATACATTTCTCAGATGGGATCTCCTCCTGTTTTAAAATCTTTCCTACTGTGTTTGTTGTAACTTTCACATGAAAAATTATTCTTTATTGGGACCTCCATCTGTTTTAAAAAGTTTCCCACTATGCATGTGTTGCAACTTGATTCAGTCGTTGATGGAACTGTCGAGTGAGTGAACCGGTACCGCCTTTCTCTCGGATCTTTCCCTCAATCTATACGCTTTACTTCAGTAGAAGTGAAATTAAAACGAACCAAAACGGCCCTGATCCCGGCGTTACAGTAAGTACTAAATAATAATAATAATATCGATAATGATAACGATAACAATAATAATAATAATAATAATATATTTTTATTATTATTATTATTCAAACGTGTTCCATAAAAAAAAAAAATGTACGACCTAATGTAGTGAATGTAAAACAGACATTGTAGACAGGTCGTTAATTAAACATACATACATACTGTAGGTAGGGAGGACAGTGTGCATACTGTTATCTCTATAGTGTTGTCTCTTTAGATATAATTGTATGATGTTATCAGTCCGGTGGTATATTAGTGATGATAAGGTGCGGTGGTGTCATTGAAGATAGTCTGGTGGTGGTGTCAGTGGAAATATGTGTGGTGTCAGTAGGAATAGTCGAAACTTTAGAGTGCGTTTTTTTATCCTGGCGAAAAGGCGCCTATTCCCCTTTAAGTAATATGGCCTTATATTCACGTTTGCTGTACATTCCAGTGTATATAAATTACAAATAGGTACTGTACATACCTCCTTATGAGATATTTTGAGGATATTTTGACTTTGACTGCATAACATTTACTAAGGCATGGAGGATAGTTAGCTAGATAAAGAGGATAATGGATGAGCAGCAGCGTTGTTATATAGCTTTCCGGCAATATATAATTTTAATGTAAATGATGATTGTAAACTGTAGACAGATTAAGATGATAATGATGATGGTAAATTGAAAGGATACTAAATCCTCTTAACTATATGCCAAGGAACACACCATGCACCCATATCCACGTGTCACTTTTTTATTTATTAGCATCAAATATTCTACATTGCATGAAAAGCAAATTTTCCACGAAGAATATTTACTCATGTTTGATGGGTACCGGAGTGTATAAGAATGACCTCCAGTGAAATATTTACTTACATACAAAGGAATCAAGGGTTTATGAGTGGCGTGACGTTGCATTACTACACTAAACACACACACACACACACACACCCTCCCGCCCCTTCCTTCCCAGAACAATACAGTGTTCACGTACCAAACCAGTACGGGTCTGTTTGAAGCAGATTATTGGTTGTGTTTGTGTGTACTCATGCACATCTCACGGTGGGGGTGGGGGTGGTGGTAGTGGGTAGGTGGGGTCCAGACTTATTTTATTTTAACATTAGTTTATACGTCATCACCAATTCCTCCTCTTCTTCCTTCTCCTTGTTCCCACTGCAAGATTTGATTAATCCGACTAAAACCAGAGATGGATTAGGAAAGGACAAAGGTAAAGGAAAGACAGGAAGTGCTTTGGTATTTCAGTGCTTAAAATATAATGGGGTAAATTGGAGGGACACGAAACGGATCACCTTTTTAGTAACATTGAGGTCATTTGTTTTTTGGCATAGTGTAAAGGAATGAAAAGGCCTTCATTTTACAAACAAGAGATTCTCCATTTAAAACTTTATCGTGAAGGTTAGCCGTGATGACTAGAAGTGTGTGTGTGTGTGTGTGTGTGTGTCACCCGATGCGTACATGACTCACTTGGGATTCCTCACAAACTGCGTATATAGCGAGTAAATGGATTAAGTTACGCATGTGGTAATACTGTGAAATAGAAGGGTACAACCAAGGTCTCTTCCCTCGTAAACGCGGAATAAACTCTACGCACCTAACCAACACTTACTTCTCCCTCCTTCCATGCCAAGATAAAGGAAAGTATTTATTTTGACCTTGATCGTTTAACCTGGAACACTAAACTTATATCACTGTTAGAAATCATTGTGTTCAATCATCCTGAGAAGTTTGACCAAAATCGGTATATAGGGTTTTGAGATATCTTATTTACTAACTCACAAACACACACACAATTGGAAACATAACTTCACCCAAACTCCGTAAGCAAACGTAATAATAACTAGTTAATCAAAGTGTATAGAATGTGAGTATGAGTACACACAAACATATTATTCATCTCATCCATTCATCATACCTAATGTACAGTTGTTATCGTCATGGAAAAGATGATAATTATGAAGATCATCATGCACTTAGTAACAGGACACTGATCAGGCACTACGTATCTCAGCATCCTTGGCCTTTTAACCTATGGACGACTGCTTGAACTTCACTCCACAAAGACAAGACAACACAAACAGCTACTGGACCTTATTCTCGCAATCACTCATCAGGCTTCAGTTATCTGCTGATCCTACACGTTAATATACTGTATATGGTATTATTATTAGTACAGTCACGCTAAATAATCCGGGTACACCTTCGAGTAAAACGCCTGTGAGAAATGATGCTTAACTTTTGTTTAGTGTCTCTCTAATATTGGCTCCTGATAATCACTCAGATGGATAACTTTCAATCACCCGATGCAAGACTCGATCGTGACTGTGTACAGAAATTTGACCCGGCAACAGAACATATTATATAGCTTGATATTTAGGCTTATTCTCACAAGGACTATTGTAATTGTTTGAAATATAACAATATACTAACCACTGTCTTACGTGTCTATGTGTAAGCCCACATGTACTGCCTATGGATATCTGTGTGGACTAAAAAACAAAAATTCAAGGATATCCGATAATATGAGCAATAATGCTGATAACAGGAATAAAACAAACCAGAATTATCGTTATCGCACACAGTCATTACAAATAGTATGACACAACCATACGTTATTGTTTGAGGTGTGAGAATGTCACTTCCTATGAATATAAGTCATGTTCGTTTTTAGTGCAGCCCATTAACCCAGTAGATGTTGTTGGCAGAGTCAGTATACCACCGGCAGTAGTGCCTCGCTTTCATAGTGACTGACTCTGTCGCTTTGCTTCTTCACTGTCTTCTATCTGAGCTCCATTGAACTCTTCGGTGTCATCTCTCAAATAGGTAAAACACATGATGAACGGGTGATGGAATATTGATACTTTTCTTCCGGTTAAAACCTCGTCAGTATGGAAGCAAGTTGGAGGATTTCAGTCATACAGCCGTAAGGAATATTTATATGACCATATTAAGCCTAGTTCTCCGAGTTAAAAGTACAAACGCGTTGTATATATAGCAATAGCCAGCAAAAGCTAGTATACAAACATCATGCCGTCGGAACATTGAAAAATCTAAAATAGTAAGATGTTATGTGCATGCTAATATTGTTCATGTTTTCAGGACAGGTTGTGCCAAGTTGATTAAAACTTGTGACGTCTTTCAGGTGTTGACCAGTTAGAACCAACCTTACTCGTGACGTCATCGAGGCAGTGGACCTATCAGCTGAAAGTCTAGGCCACGTGACCATGGACGAGTATATACCCAGCGGAGCAGCCACTTCACTCCTCAGTACGTATAAAAGCCAGCTACGGTAGACTGTTCTACAAGTCTTAATAGTTTGACATACGTTACAGTTGTGAATATACCAAAGCAGAAGTCTATATAGACACTCGCCAAAGTAACTTTAACAATTCAAGATCCCAGGGGTTAGAGTTCTGACAAAGTGGTATTCTATAAAGCAGAGAACAAGACAACAACCATCCCGGCTCGGAAATACACCAGCAGCGGACTCCACCGACGAAGATACAGGAGTGAACACTTGGCAGACCACACAGAGGCCGTCACCACCAACAGGATACACACCAATAGTGACAGCGTCTCAGACAACCACAGAGAAACAGACATGTGCTTCACAGGATCGGGAGTCCAACCAGTGGAGATTAAAGGAGTGGCCATGCTGTGCTTTGACGGGGAAGGATCGTGGTTTCAGGGATCCATAGCATCTGAGGACGATACCCAATACGCCATCTACGGTACCAAAGCCAGACGCACCAGTCAGACCAATGCAGGTGAGGTCCGATGATGTTATTCATTATTTACACTTTTACTCCAATTGTGTTGCTGAGACAGAGGGTTTAAGTAGAACAGGACATGAAAACCCGTTTGGTGATGAGTAAACCAAGTTTAATATAATTTTTCTATACGAATGAAGGTGAGGACTAACATCAAAATGTCCTCACTTGTGAAATGAGAAAAGAGCGAGAGATCCAAAATCATGTCCAATAGCATTCGAGATAGAATACATACTAGACACATTACGTGTAAATGAGCATAACAATGATAACTCAAGCCTAAAAGATT
This sequence comes from Petrolisthes cinctipes, assembly GCA_033782935.1. Classification (NCBI taxonomy): domain Eukaryota; kingdom Metazoa; phylum Arthropoda; class Malacostraca; order Decapoda; family Porcellanidae; genus Petrolisthes; species Petrolisthes cinctipes. The sequence goes on along the minus strand of JAWQEG010003393.1, from coordinate 106,527 downwards.
GGTAAATATTTTTGAGTTTTTTCTGCCTGATAACACTTATTTCTGTAAGGGAAACATTCCAGACGACCTGAATATCAATAAACACCAACCTCTTCACTCCTTACGTGATTGTAGATCATAATTATCCAGGTGTATCTGTGAAATGTTACAGTACAATAAAAAAAATTATGCCAAATCGCGAACCACGCCTCAGTAACGGGCTCTATGAAGCCACATGCAAAGTGTCACAACATAAACTAATTATAAAATATGTCGCTAGTCTAGAAGAATAAACTGCTGAATAATATTATGAAATATAATTAAAGCAAAAGGATACAAAGTCTACGGTGTTATTATGAATACTTTCATACCTTGTGCCAGAAAACTGGTGATAATATTCCCCAATTGTGCTCAGCTTCATTATCAAGAAATGAGTATATCAACTAGTCAAATTATGTTGGATAATTCTCTGTTATGGTTTATAATATGAAGCCACAAGCAAGTGCGAGTAACATACACAGGGTTGAACCATCCTAGAAGAGAGTATACGTACCCGTACCTTGATACACAAGGGTAATACCCGAGTGACGAAGGCCACAGGTGTAAAAAACATTGGCCTTGGTGTTCGCTATTAAAAAATGGGTACAGTCTCTCATAAAGGTTCATATGGTAACATTGTCCTGCCAGTGTTTGCCTTTGTCAGCTGATTTAGTTTGTTCAGAATGTACCGTAGTTTGTTCTTCATGGCCATTGTTGTTTGACACTAAACTACAACATCATTCATTCATTGGTAGACACTAAATATACGTAGACACAGACCTGGAACACGGATCGAATTGACCAACTGCGCACAAAGAGAAGTCTTTGTGCATGTAAAGTTTCACAGTAACAGGATGCGAAGTGATAACATTGGTGGTTCTGATGCTGCTTCATAATATATTCAGGGCGAACACTAACCCAAATGAAAAGACTGACTTGCATCCAGAGGTGGAGTTAGTGGTCGTGGTGAGAATGTTCCATATAACTCGAGATTATCTACATGTTTTCTATTTTTCTGCGTTATGGAATATTATCTACAGGTTCAGTTCTATTTGTTCAAGTTAATGAGCATATCTATAGTGTGTGTGTGTGTGTTGTTGTTACCTTCAGGTAACATGCTGTCTAATGCTGTAGTTATTTAGAAGGTTAGTTCTCTATCCTGATTGCTAATTTAACTATTGTTTGTTTCTCCGCAGGTTGTGACTGTCCCTCAACTGAAGAAGACTACCTGGGCCAGGAGGGAGTTCCGGTGACCTTTGACATCCGTGTGGTGGACTGTGATGTGGGTGAGGAATACAGCCTCAAGCGGGTCCATGGCAGGAATGGTGAGGTGTGTACTTTCACCTGTCCCTGCGTCACCTTCACCACCGAGAATGTCTACCGGGGCCAGAAAGCTGACATGATGGCCCAGCATTGTCTTGGCCACAAACTGCAAGGCAAGAAGAGCCAAGTGTACAGGGGACCCATCAGGCTCTTGTGTATCCCCATCAGGCGTAACACTCACTGGGTGATGTGAACCAATAGGGGGTTTGTTTTCCTACAGGAGTGTTTCTGGGCGACCCAAGACTCACTGGGTTACGGGTGAGGTGCACAAATTCATACTATTTGCCAAAGTTGAAGTGAAGAGCACTGGCAAAGTTCACCTAGAAGTCCTGAATACTGCGAGGGCTTTCAGCAAATGGAGAGTATGGATTGCATAATCAACGTGGCACGTGTGATGTGAAAGTCCTATATAGATGGGGTTACTGCATCACTTCTCTTCCCTTCCTGTGGACATGTAGCTATTGAGTGCAAAGTTCTGAGAGGGTTGAGTTAATGAAGTCAATCATATACATCCAGTGCACTAACAAAGGCTACTGACCACAATGAAATCCAAGCTCATCAGTCATTGCTACAGCAACAAGATGTAGATGAAAAAGAATGTGTTGAAAGCACTCAGATGTTTCTTCTGGTCAAAACCCTGAAGAAACAGTGTGCTGGCATTTTCATCCACAGTCTTTGATGCCTTAATGGATTGTTGTCTCCAGGATAGCCTTCGGAGGTCAGACTTGAACCATGTGCACAATTAATAAAAGAGGTACAACTTTCCTATGTCAGTAATTATATCTTTCTGGATGTCTACCTAATGAGTCCTGTGAAGCCCTTGAATGTATCTCGTCATGTTCTGTTACTCAAAGCTCTACATTCCTTTTATTATTCACTCGAGCCTGGCATGAGATAGAGTACTCTGAGTGTATAATGATTTATTTTATACAGCTCGGTTATCTGTTGTCCAGTCTGAGTCGTCATGAAGACGTAAATACACAAGCAACCACTCGTGTTAAGAATATACACTCCGGGAAATAGGCCTATAGTGTAAGCTCTTCCTCATCTTGATCGTGCAAGTATATCCGAGGTAAATGACTGCCTTATATAAAAACAAATAATATGAAATCATTCATTAGTCTTCATATATTGAAAGCCTCCATACCATAAGAGGCTTTGATGAGTGTTGTGATCTACTATTATAATTATCCCGGAGTGTATCATAACAGAACAACATTCAGTGCCAGCTTCATCCAGCTAAGGTTTCGATCCCTACAAATGGGACACCAGCGATCCTCACGCATCTTTTTTCCCAATCAAAATTTTGCCTGCTAATTTTTCATGAACTACTTTCCACAATATTACTGAGAGTTCAGTAGTCTCGCACTGACACAGTTTGTTGTTGTTGGAGGTGTAACCTGTTGTGGAGACTGTACTCCATTATCAAAATTGGCCAAAGGGGCGTGATACTTTCTGATTACACCGATAAAAAATAAATGTGGATTGCATGCAATTCGTATCTGTATTTATAGGTGTGTTGACCAACTTTTTATGCTCTTTGTAAAACGAGAAGTTTAATCAATACCGTAATAATATGTGAGCAGTGTTGTCCTTTGCATTTTTATATATTCTTATGATTGCCGTATAAAATGTGTCTCGGCCGTGCAGGTCATGGTCTTGAGTCATACTAATTTAACTAAGGTTTTGTATGATCACTTGCTCAGTGCATTGTTGAAGGTGCAATAGGTATTTTAAAGATACAAATGATGAATAGCTGTTTAGATTAAATTATCCTTCAAATGTCCTCAAAATACTTTTGTGTCTATTATTGTAAAAATAAAGTAGAGCAGTGAGAATGTCCTCAAAATACTTTTGTGTTTATTATTGCAAAAATAGAGTATAGCAGTGAGAAAGATAATACAATTGTACAGTATTTTTTCTACAGAATCTTATAATAAATATAACTTCTCATTAATTGTTTGAATCCCCAAGATTATGCAAGTATTCATAAGGCAATTAACTCGGAGGAAAGGCTGTCAGGGTCTCATGGAACTTGTGAATAGCACAGTGTGGAATATCGGTGTTTCCATAAGGGTAAGGAAATAACAAAGAGCAAAATTGACTGAAATTGCAGACGGCAGAGCCAGGTCACAGGAACACTGAATGAGCGAAATGGGGAAGAAAGAAGATTGAGCTAGGCTACGGTACTGGCAGTACTTCTTAAGACCTTTTAACACGAAAGAGACAGAGAGGAGAGACAACAAAACACGATTGAAAATGACGATGGGGAGGGACAGTGGAAGAGAGGGGGCATGCACTAAAATCTGAAAGGGCACCCAAACCTTAACTTATCACCCCACACGGCAACAGTCAATACTTCTATACGAAGTATGTGACTGGGTAATGAATTCCAGAGGAGTGTAAATTATATGCGACACCGGCTCCTCCACCTCAACACTTAGGTTTATTCGGTAAATGTAGTGCAAAACTTCAAACATTAACACGGGGACTAGTACTGTTACATTGTATGCATATACCACAAGAAGGCTCTGGCTGCAGTTTTCAAATCAATATTCATAACAACATCTACTTCAGAACTTACTTGAGTTATCAGTAGAACTAAGCAACTGCAACAAATGCTTGGTGAGAGAAGGGTAGAGGTAGACCTTCACCACGTACACCTCGTTATAACACACACCAAACAAGTGAAACAACACTGATCATAGTACACATTACACGAATTTACACCTGTGACCTGTTTAAAGGTGGGAGAGTGGTAGTACAGTGTAGTTCCGAGCAGATTGTAGGAAAAATTGCCTCGGTCGCTGAAAACAAGCTGTAAGTGAAAAAAAATATATAATTGTCCTTCATGGTGATTTATTTTTGTTTAGTATGATGTCAGTCACCATAATGCACGGAAGGAAGCTACTATATTTAAGGGACCCCGTGATGTAGTCAGAAAATTGGAGGTTAGTGAGTCCTTCAAACACTACTACGAAACTGGCAGCACCCATATTGAAGGAACAGGCTGGTTTCGTGGCATAGTCAGGAGGAATCAGAAGCCACCAACTCTCATACACGATCAATGGGTCCTTAATTAATGTGTCGAGAGAATGAAGCACAGTTTTCCCTACGTCTGCTCGGAACTACACATGAAACTCAAAATGATTCAATAGAGAGATTCACAGTCCACCTTGAACGTCCCGCCATGTGACGTCATAAACCAAAACAATGCAGACGACTGAAGAGGTACATTCACACTTCAATTAATTTATATAGCCAATGAAGACTCTTGCAAATAAAAATAATTACACTCGATACCTGTTATAAGAGGGGTAATGGGTTAATTTTTACTATAAGAATAAAACAACTGTAAACAAAATCAAAGTAACTATGAAAGCCGTATGTTGTTGTTGTTGGAGGAATGGGAGGAATGAGGAAATTAGGGACACTATTGCCAAGTATAGGGTATTTTTGCTTGACTTGGTGTATTAGAGGTACCAATGGAGAAATTATATAAAGATTGTTCAAGGGTAAATGGGGAAATTTCTACCAAACGAAACATCAAGAAGATGGTAAATGTACAGTTGCCATCAGCTGACTCGAAGCAAACATACTATAATAGTGTTGTATCTGGTATCAGTGAAATATATGAACTGGACCGAAATTCAGTCGTCTGCTCGGGTGAAACAAACCCAGTGATAAGTTGTCAATATGCAGATTTAACTTTTCTGCAATGATCAGTATCATGCAAAACAAGCTTGTTTGTGTACGAGGTAGCCTCGAGTCATCTGATGGCAACTATACTGTACTATCAAAGACAAAACTATATAAATTTATATGAAATCTGGTGAAAACATATGGTAGAGGACTAAACATACTGGGCATCCAAGTTCAAGTTCCAGTTGTGGGTCCCGTAGAGGGCCGCTCATGTGCAGCATAATATGCGGGGGTTGTGCTGGCAGGGGAGGATTAGAACGGGGGTTAGGATAAGGGTGGATTGGGTCAAGGACTGGGGTTTGAGGATTAGGATTGGGGAGGTAATGATTGGTGATCCTATTTATAAACGTGTCAATAGTGGGGCTATTATTTTGGCCCTGATGCTACCTATGTGTGTGTTCCACCTCATGTCCGCTGAGATGTGGACGCCCAAGTATTTGTGGGAAGTGACTGTGTTGAGGTTGGTGTTGTGTAGCTGGCATGTATGTGGAATGGGATTATGGGCTCGGGTAAAACGGATGTGATGGCATTTGTCTGGTCTAAATGTCATCTATCACTTGGCTTCCCAGTCTTCAAGTGCAGTTATAGGTCGTCCTGTAGTCGAAGGCAGTCATTTCTATCTTTAATTGGTCTGTAGACTAAGCTATCGTCTGCAAAAAGTCTAGTGGTAGAGGAAAGTGAGAGTGGGAGGTCATTAATGTATGAAAGGAAGAGAAGGGGACCCAGGACAGTGCCCTGGGACAAGGATTGCCCTGGGATACCCCAAAGGTCACAGGAACAGGTGGAGACTGATGACTAGCCTACAGTTCTAATCCACGTTACTACATAACGTTACTTTCATAATGTTGTACAAGTTACATTAAATTATTGGACAAGACAGCGACACGAATTTTGTCTGATTATACTGTACAGTACAGTACGTATGTAACATCTTCAAGAGTAAACAGGGAGTATTTGAGGTAAAAAGGGAAATTCTAATGTTGAAGTTCGGGAAATTTCGTCAAGCTGACCTGGCAAGTGGCAACACTGTTTGGTGAGTGAGACGAGAGCGACCAATGTAAATAAGTAATACGAGTAATAATAATATTCCCTTACTGAAGCTGGGTGAACAATTCCTCATCCAGGGTGATTAATGTGCAAAGTGTATGATAAATTCCGACATAAGGTAATATCGACAGTAGCGTAAATCCGTCATAGAGGTTGGATTAAGGGGCCATATTCAAGAACATTCGTAGTGCATACGATGGCCTGGTACCGGTACGATGACTCTATTGACAAACAATAGAGCCGTCGTACCGGTACCACACCATCGTCAACACCATGGATATTCTTAAATACGATAATTTAAGGGTTCAAGCTGTTTTGAATGATTGATTTGGGGTGAAGGAACTGTCAGGGAGATTTGCTGAACTTAAAAAGTATTATTATGATCATTGGTCTTGTTTGTGTGCAGGTAGCAGGAGTATAGGTTAAGTGAGCAGGAGTATAAGTTAATGGTCATGAAGGAAGGGAATAATGAAACAAGAAAAATTTGGGTATTTATTGAAAGAATTACCGTTTTGCAGCAGTGTTGCCAGATCCGGCGGTATTTATTGAAAGAATTACCGTTTTGCAGCAGTGTTGCCAGATCCGGCTGGGTCCCAGTATTTCGCCCCAGTCATTTATTGTACTTTATCACGATTATTTCCCGGTAGTTTGCCCAAGTTAGGTACTGGTAGTTTGCCCAGGTTAGGTCCCGGTAGTCTGATGCGGTCTAGGTTAGGTTAGGTCAGGTCAGGTAAGGTCAGACTAATTTCAAAATGCCCCATGTGAATATGCCCTATCTTGGAAATGGGACATTTGCAGAGGAAATGCCATAGAAGAAAATAGTCTTAGAATGGTCTAAATAAGTGGGTAATGAAGGTAGAAAAAACGTACGCAATAACGGTAATTCATTCAATATTTACCGATCCGGCTGGGTCCCAGTATTTTGCCCCAGTCATTTATTGTACTTTATCACGATTATTTCCCGGTAGTTTGCCCAGGTTAGGTCTCGGTAGTTTGCCCAGGTTAGGTCCCGGTAGTCTGATGCAGTCTAGGTTAGGTTAGGTAAGGTCAGGTAAGGTCAGGCTAATTTCAAAATGCCCCATTTGAATATGCCCTATCTTGGAAATGGGGCATTTGCGGAGGAAATGCCATAGAAGAAAATAGTCTTAGAATGGTCTAAATAAGTGGGTAATGAAGGTAAAAAAACCGTATGCAATAACGGTAATTCTTTCAATATTTACCAAAATTTGTTGTTTATTGAAAGAATTGCCGTTTTGTAGCAGTGTTGCCAGATCCGGCTAGGTCCCAGTATTTTGCACCGGTCATTTCCTGTACTTTATCATGGTTATTTCCCGGTAGTTTGCCCAGGTTAGGTCCCGGTAGTCTGCTGTGGTCTAAGTTAGGTAAGGTAAGGTCAGCCTAATTTCAAAATGCCCCATTTGAATATCTTGGAAATGGGGCATTTGTGGAGGAAATGCCATGCAAGAAAATAGTCTTAGAATGGTCTAAATATGTGGGTAATGAAGGTAGAAAAACCGTACGCAATAACGGTAATTCTTTCAATATTTACCAAAAATTTTAAGATTTCTGCTCTGGCCACTTCCTTGGGGGAGTTTTTGATGGGAATGGAGCTCAGAGCTATAGATAGCTTGAAGTAGATTCCGATATATTCGCTGAACATAAATTGGATTATTCTCAAGTATCACGCCTCATCATATAATTCAGTGAGATTAAACAAACATATACAGTACTGTCATGAAAGTTTTATTTGTTGCTTTTGTGTATGTAGCACAATGTATCCCAAGAAAATGTGGTCCAGGTTTGGTTTGTTTAGGTGAGGCAAAACTTCGTTTGAGTTTTACAATTTTTGACATCATGGCTTGTCATCAATTCAAAATCTTAGCCATTAATGTTAATTTGCATATTACTCTATTTCAGTATTAAATGCTCAACTCTCCAGTTATGCCTCCACCCCTGTTTTACTTATAATATTTGAGGAGAGGCCTATCTTTCAAGTAAATTTACTTCATAATTTTTTCTGTACAATTAAACACAGCAATAAAAAAAAAAAAAAAAAAATATTAGGATTCCATAAGTTGATATTCAGAAAATTTGATTTTTTTTTTTCAGGATTGTGATGGTATCAAATGTAGAATGGTTCCCAAATTGGTACATTTTGCAACATAGGCCTACTCAATATATCAATAATAATAGCTATGCCAATGAGAGAATAATTTTGAATGTATTTGCATCCACATAGTATACTTTACTATGGATAATGAAACAGATCCTGTAGTATATAAGAACATTAAAAACAAGCCTAATGTTGAACATCTGGAAGTTGAAGGTGAGACTGGAAATCATGAGGATACAAAAGATAAAATTATTGAAAAGAAGAAAATAGATGAAGGTAAAGGAGTGAGGACAGTGAGTGAAAAGGGAGAAGAGGAAATAATGAGCAGTAAAGACCAATGGCAGGGGAAGCAGTATGTGGAACATCTGTCACCATCCTCATCATCAGAGGACACACCCTCCACACCAGAGGTAACTTTTTCCTTTGGCTATAATACGGCACTTGTATGATTCTCATACTGTCTTCATCTTGTATTTAGGAACCAATGACTACATCTTCGGAAGCATTGTACTGTAAAGTACATAGTATGACATAATGCATGCATGGAATTTGCCAATAACTTGGCAGTAGCCTAAATATGGTTCATCATTTACACAAGTTTATCATAGTGCTGAAGGGTTAACTGAAATAAGATAATGTTGCCTAAACCCTTTGCTTTCAGAAGAGAGTCAAGAGGAAAAAGAAGAAGCCAAAAGACACAAGTGTAGCTGCAGTCTTTCGTCAAAAGAAGATTGAACAGATCCAGGGGGCGTTGTCATCTAACCCACTGGATTTAGAAGCATTGAGAGAGCTGGCCATTAGTGAAGGTGGTCTGGTCAAAGGCAGGTGTTTTCAATGAAAATGCACAAGTTTACGTAGATTAAGTTTTGGATTCATACTACCGGTACTTGTACTGTTTTACTGTACTGTACAGTTCATAGACATGTCTATAGTAAAGTGTTATCAGATTAAGTTAATGTTATGTACAGTCGGCAAAAAAAGTTTTGTTACCATCCCTAAAACAGTGTGATGTAATGCTGGTACGCCTGACTGGTGAGTGTCGCACCTCCGCCACCCTCCGGCCTCCATAAGTCTGTGCCCCTGGCCACTGCCCCTCAGTGTGTCATGGGCAGCCAAGCAGGAATGACGTTCTTTCAGCCAGTGCTATTTTTTCTTGGTATTTCACGGTTATTCTTGTTCTAAAATACTCAAACGCATTTCCTTATGTTTAATAATGAATAGTTAAATAGTAAGAGTTCTTCAACACTCAAAATTTAATTTAAAATCTGCTAAACTTTTGATATAAAAAAATTGACACTGCCTGGGCAATGACAATACCCGTCCAGCATGTCCCGGATGACACGAGTCACAGCTGCATGTCGGCGGAGTACCAACCCTACCGGGCTTACCCATGTTAAAATTAAGGTAGGGGTGGTAACGAAACTTTTTTTGCCGACTGTACATGTATGAAAACTTTTCTCTTTTTTTGTTGAGGATATTGCGAAGGTGAATGATAGCATCATTATGGAGAGGATGTGTAAAAGATCAGGAGTTGAAGGTGAGTGATGAGCAGGGAGACTTTCACAATTGCAGGTGTGTGGATCAGTTGCTTATAGAAATATTGTTGATAGAGAGACTTTGAAAATTATTGTAAATTACAGTATTTATTGATGATAGAGTGGAATGGTAGTGTGTTAGAATTAGGTGAATTAGAATTGGTGAAAAAGGTGTATGAGAGTGATTATGAGGTGCAGTGGATTTAGGAAAGCCCTAGGAGAAGGTGGTGCAATATATTGAGTGATTGAAGAAGAAAGCATTAACTAGAATTGGATGAAGCAAGAGAACTTGTGCTTGGTAGACTAGAGTAGAAGAGATTTGCCAGGAGAAATGTTTATGAAGGCTGGCAGCCCAGTTTTAACTTGACAGTGTGTGGAATGACTCCTTTCACCAAAGGTTCATGAACCAACACTACTGTGGATGAATACATGTAGGTTGGCTGCAAGAGGAGTGATCGTGATTGTAAGTGTGGCTCATATTATTGGGAAGTCTGTTTCTCTCTCTCTTTTTTTTTCTGATTTCTTTTTCCATACCTGGGCATGGAAACCCCATAATAATCAGGTAAATGAGATCTTGATGATAACAGATGAAATGCGTCGTAGAGCTTGGCCACGGCTTATGAAGAAGGAGCAGGTTGAATCTGCCCCCAAACCACTGCTAGAAGTTGTAAAGAACCATAAGGACTACCAACAAGTAAGCATCTTACCTACTAAAATGGATTACAAAGCTGAGCATTATGAAATCCCATATGGATCAAGATCTTTACAATTAATGATGAATGGAAATGGAATTTATATATCTAACTATGAAAGCTTACCTCAACATATAAAAGGTACTGTAGTAAAGTAAATCTCTTATACTGGATATCAGTATTTAAAGACTCATTACTAAAACTATTCTTGTTATTTTTGGTACACAAGGCTGGTAAGCTCCATAGAATAATGTGTTAACCTACCTTGGTACGGTACCAAGGAATACATTATACTTATTTCATTGTAGATTGAAAGATAAGCAGATCAATTAGTATAAACTATAGGCTAGGAGGACTAACAAAATACAGTATTTGTACATTGCCATAAATGGTACGTTCATTGGTGTATGTATATAGGCTACATATTGATATTACATGGAAAGGTAAAAAGAAAACATCGTGGGTTACGGAACTGATGAAAATTAACTACACATTTAAATACAGAAATCAACAGAAGCCAGGTCATATTTGGTATGGAATGAAACAAGCCATGATGGGTAGAGGAACAGATGGAGAGTGATCAGAATACACATAGACTAGTGTAGACTAACAACAGACATTGTGAAGTTACAATACAGTATTGCTGATGATGTCTTCAAGACTGTTAAAGTTTGATGGTTTTTCTAAGGTGGTGCTTGATGTTCAGCGATCCTTAAAACGCTTCCCGCCGGGAATTGATGACGACTACAGGTTGGTGTTAATGGATCAATTGACAATACTCATCATTAGGGTCCTCATGAAGCACCCACATCTGAATTACTACCAGGCAAGTGATACGGAGTCAAGAGTCAAATTTTCTACCCCACTTTTTTGTTTACTGTTACTGAAGGTCCTTTCTGGTTGGTGCCTTAACTTTGTTTTCAGACCATCATCATAACTGACATCTTACATATATGCTCCAGTGTAAATGTTGATGTATACCTCTCGCTGTAAGCCAGTATGCGAAATTGTCCCCCGATTTCATCTCCCACTCAACCAGTATGGGCTTAAAATTATGACTCCTGCCATCACCTTTATAAATTAACTAGCATCTCATCCTTTCTTTACAGTATTTTTTGGGTATGGTAGACAATCTAGAAATTCCACCAATTTCCTTTTTATGCAAAATGGCCCTAATCCTTGGCTAAACTTTCAAGATATTGTGCATTCTCTGTTTATTAATATAAGTTTGTGTACCATAAGAGATAAGTGAGGTTCACTTATTTCAGTGGTGTAGTGAATATTCTATATATTACATTTTAGTTTTTATTTCACAAATGACTTATTGACCACTAATCTCTTATTCCAAAATCACTTAATCCATAATACTGCAATGGGATCATAAAGTAAATAATTTTCAGGGATTCCATGATGTAGCTATCACCTTCCTATTGGTAATGGGTGAAGACATTGGGTATGAGATGGTGGAGCAGCTCTCAGTTACTCACTTAAGCGAGTTCATGAGACCTACAATGGAACGTACCACTTACTACCTCACCTACCTCTATCCCATTCTCAAACGTGCTAATCCCCACCTCTACAAATTTATCAGCGAGTGAGTATGACATGATTTAAGAAGGTATTTACATTCTAGAAAACCGACTGTTCATCTTTGTTGAAACACTCTTCCTATATAATTGAGCTCTCTTCTCTCCCACACCTTTCTCTCCCTCATGTACTCCTCCATTTTTCAACCTTGTGCTTGGTGGTCTCCCTCTCATACCAGCTCCTACAACATCACTCCCATAATCATTAAGTAAACTTCCCATCACATTTTCTGTTCATGTGTGCAAACCACTTCAGTATACTGTACTAAGCTTCACCCACTCCACCACTTCATACCAATAGCTCTTACAACTACACCACACCTATCATACACATATTTGCTCATACTGTACTATCCCACCACAACCTCTGCCATTCATGATTACAGAATTTTCAAGGATCTTCTTTCCTGTCCACGCTACTTTTCTTTTTATGCTGAAAGGAAAATAAATCAATTTAATTTTATTTCCAGCTCTGGTGTTGGTACAATGTTCTGCCTGCCATGGCTCATCACCTGGTTTGCTCACACACTTTCCGATTACCGTAATGTTGTACGGCTATATGACTTTTTCCTGGCCACACCCTATCTTATGCCCATGTACATTGCTGCAGCCATTGTACTACAGAGGAAAGATGATGTGTTGGCTGGTGAATGTGATATGGCAATGCAACACTTAATTCTTTCTCAGGTATGTCATAGTATCATGTCTACTCATTCTTTACCTTTTATATTTTAGCAGAATGTTTGCACATCAAACTCATGTATTCCAGAAACAAGTATCTCTGGTAGCACTTTTTCTTGGAACAATTTTGCCAAGGTATCATTACGATGTGCTAAAATTGGAATGTTATAATTTTGTACAGGTGGAGAATACTGATAGGTGTATCTAATAGTTTGATATTGTCGTCCATCACATACATAGAAATGTTCGTGTTTTTATGTGCATTTTAGTCTTATATAATGAGTAACAAACTTATTTGTGATGAATGTGGACAGGTACCAGACACTCTGCCATTTGAAGACATCCTGGTTGAAGCTCGAAAACTTCATGAAGCTTATCCTCCAGAAACACTCACAATGGAAGTTGAGGAGTATATTAAGAAAGCGTGAGTATTACCAAGGGGCAGTAATTGCTTGTAGAAAGTTGATCTAATATATGTCCCATAAGTATGTGTTCAGGTTTGTAACAGTAAATACTCTAAATGCATCATTTATTTGTGACAGTTAAATTGTACAAGCAGAAAATAAAGTATGTGTAACCAGGTTAGATTTATTAATTTTTTTAATAGTGATGCAGGCCATATAGTCAGCAGACACTTTTAGGTAAAAAAAAAAAAAAAAAAAAAAAAAAGAGACAGTAGATGTTTTATGCAAATGCTTTGTTTGGTTTCCTGTATATTACATTTTGTGATGAAATTGTTGTTGTTCAATTTATCTATTGTTTTGGCACCTCATTCCCTCCAGAAACTTCCCCTCGATGACAAATGTCTCCATCTTTCTCTGTTCTGATATTCCCCCCTTTCTCTGTTTAACCCAAGTAGCCTATTAGCCTATGCTATCGAGCTAGTTTTATACTTATCACCTGCTAATGATGTGACTTTTTTATAATAGTTGTAGCCAGAAACATTATTATTTTCACCCCATAACATGAATTCTTATTACTCAGGTGCTTGTAAGTCATGAGAAGGTTTTCTTTATAAATCTAAAATGCCTGTCTGTTACCAATTCTAATATGCTCATTTCTTCCACAGGGCAGAAAAAGAGAAGCTAGAAAAGCAACGTCTGCTTGAAAGAAAGAACAAGTATGTGGCTCGACAAGTACCATACAGGAAACTCATGACCACCGTCTTTAATTACATTCCAGTTGCCCCAGCACACAAGCACAAGTTCATCAAGGTTGCTCTCTTTGCTGCGTCTGTCTTTGTAGCTCGTGGCATCTACCTTTATTACTCTGGTTCTGGTATAGAAATCAAATCGGAATTGTAACCACTCTTCGGAAAGATTATGCAAGTGATATAAAATTGTTATTGTTTTAATATTAGCCACAATTGAGGTGAGATAGTCAGGCAGTTTTGTTTTGTAATTAAAAACTGCTTACAATGAAATTTAAACATGCAGTAATGTTTGCTTTTTGTTCTGTAATGTATCTGGTACTTGAAATTGGATATGATATTACTGTTTTCTGCCTTTTGTTAATTCTCACTGATGTGATGGTAGTTTATTCGTACAGTCCTATACTCTAGTTCCATCTTAGCCATACTTGTAGGAAGGGAACATTATAAGTTGTTATACAGAACGAAAAAGATGATCTACTCTTTACAACCAAATAGAGAGCTTATGTACTGCAAAAGTTACTGAGCTTGGTGTAAGCAGTCAATTGAGCTTTGCAGTACACCTTTAAGGTAATGGAAATGATGCTTCCATATTAGTGTCATGGCCTTCAACTTTCTTCCAATGTTAACCCTCAACTATTATGATCATGTATACTGATGACTCATAAATTATGCCTATTCTGGGAGAGATAGTCTTTAGAATGATAACTTTTTTGTGTTTGTCCATACATAGTGAGATGAATTTTGTACTCAAGAGTGCATTTTTATCAATGTTACAAGAAGGTACAGTAGAATACCATTATTTACCCACTGTAAAGATTAGTTGCATTGTAAGATGTTCTAGTTTTCTGAATGGTAATCATCAGTACCCCATTTTTCTATTTACATGTGGTGGGTGAGGGACTCCAGGGCCAGGATGGAAAAATGAAATGAGAAGTAAAAGCAGAGAGTGACTGCCTCCCTAGTGAAATGGGTCATATTCACTACCTTCTAAACCCACAAATTTATCAGTTCCAAAAGTTCTTGTATCCACAATGAAAGTCCCTCATTTAGCCTTGGTGAAAGGAGCCTTTCCATGAATTATTAAGCCAAAACCCAGTTGTCAGACTTAACTTGTACTCCTAGCGAATATCTTTCAATCCTACCTATCCTACACATGTTCTTTTGTTCCAACCATTCCTTATCCATGCTCTGACACAGTCCCTCACTGTATCATACCATCATCTACGACTTGCCCATCTTTGTCTCTCATAATCCTTCTCAAACACATTAAGTTCTTTAGTTATAAAGATTTTGCATATTACTAGAGATTAAGGATGTTGACTTCCTGATATAGTTAAAAAGGATAAAATAATTATTTTAGATTCCTTACAGGAACTTACCAGAAGTAAATGCTTTGGAGAGATTACATATAGGAATGTCCTTGAGAGGTATCAGAGTTTTGTAAGATCACAATTCTGACAAGTACGTAAATATACTGTACTTCTTTGTATACTTGGCCCTGATTACTTGGTCAAGAGACAAATTACCAATTAAATAGCAGTGGCCTATTACCATTTACCTGCCAATTAATCAACCCCAAAACTTAATTTCACCACACACCACATCAATTCCTGGTGCTTTCTATGAGACAACTTTCTACAGTGCTTCAACCACTTCCAGTCTCTTTACCTCCACTGCCTCCTCTCCCTTCCTTTGCATCAATCATCCTCAATTTACACTGCCCTGTCACCCTTCCCATGAACGTTGGTACGGTGGTTGTGTTCTTGCCTTGCATGTAGTTAGTTGGCTCCGAGTTTGAAGCCTGTTATTATATTCAACAGGAAGAGAATGATTGCACCTTCCTGCAAGAAAAAAAAAAAATTATGAACTACGTGACCACTATGGCTTTATTTTGTGTGATAAAATTTCTTTTCCCAGTAATGTCATTATTTTATTGACTTATACGCTCATTTTATGTTTATGGTTAGTATAATAAGTTAAAAATTTATTATTTTAATTCAAAGCTTACTAGTCAATTACTTTGTAAGGGCTTTCATTTCCCAAATTGTATATCAAGAAAGACATTGTGGATAAACACAGTTTATAGCTGTGTACCATGTTGTGTAGATATACGCAGTTTAATGCTGTGCACTATGTTATGTATGAGATAGGATTATTTTGAAAAATATACTGTATAGACAAGTAAACCTGTAACATTAGCTTTTGAAGTGTACTTGTACAGATTTAATAGATACTGAGTATGGTGCAGGGGCACGTCTTTTAGAAAGATCGAGTTTACTGTATACTGTATCAAAGATTTGCATGTTCAGATGTTGTATAGCTAATTATAGTCTTTGGTAGTCTTTGCTTCAGAAATTTTGTAAAGTTTAATATGGAATAAAGTTTGTTGTTACTGGGTTTCATCATTGTATTTGTAATGTCCCAGAATTATCTGTAACAAATAATAATACCGGTAATAAAAATAAGGAATAAGGAAGAAACTAGTACTGAGCCGGAAAGACTCTATGGCACTTAGACAATAATCAAGTGAGGGGAGCATGCCCGAGGACTCCATTCCCAATGACCCACAGGACAGGACCACCTTATGAACGAACACGAGCACATATACGACGAACAACAATATGAGTCCTTTCTCTCTCGATCAGAAAATATCCCTTTGATAAACAGGAGAGAAATGCAGGTGCCCGTTTCATTGTGGTAATCTTCTAGGCATGGGTACCCTTACTACAAATAATGTATCTTTACAATCCACTAAACATTATTATATCCTTCCCCCAAAACCCCAAACTTTCTCGATTTTTGTTATGCCTACTGTCCTTAACATAGTCACTTTAATTAAACCGACCACCCTATTGCTCACAAGCATTATGCACTTTACTATACATTTCATCATACCTCTATACACTTCAAGCTGGTTCGAGACATGTCAATGCATAAAAAAAGTAAAGTACACCCAACACCTGTCAGTTCAGCCTCGTCCTCCGTCATAATTATTTTTTCCACTTACAGCTTGCCACATAAGATTTTGGCTGGGTCAAATACAGTGGATTTAAATAGAATAGGTTGGACTTAATTTTTTTTTATCCCTGGAAATTCAAGATAATCCTATGGAATGTTCTGAATCTACACAAGGTTTTTCTTATTCTCTCATACTTGCGTATATGATTTTTTGTGAGGTGGCAATCCAAGGGTGCGAAAAATAAATCTTGCGACCTGAGTGACGTCCAACTTTTTGTTGTTGTTGTTTGAAGTAAAGTAGTAGAATTTGCTGACTACTGAAAGTTATTCTTCGTTGAGTTAATAAGTTTTCTACTTTATATTATTCTTATTAATAACAAGTAACTATCAGAGTGAAAATACGATGCATATGTAATAGTACTCCACCAAAATTAATAACAACATTCGAGTTACGCAGTGTGGTTGCTATGACAACCACAGGACGCTTCTGGTCTGCTTCTGTGCGTGTGAATCCACTGGGTGCTTTGTACTTGCCAAAGAAATAAACATAGTGCATATAACATTCCAGTTTTGCCATTACTTACATATAATACTGTAACGTTACTATCCTGACAAACAACTGCATATGGGTTGTGTTCGATATGGAATACATGCAGGGATAAAACCATCCACTATGTAGTGTTGACGCCTCACTCCCTCTTGGAAGCTTTCAATCCATCCTTATATACACGTAGGTGGTCATCAAATTGTTTTTATAAGAATATAATGCATATAATGCGGATGGAGACCATTGGAGGGGGAGGGGGTCGCCACTCCATCATCCTTCATTCATTTTGAAGAGGTATTTTTAATAATTTGACAAGTTTAGGTTTCATTCGTCGTTAACAGGACCTTTTCCACATCCATTAGGTCAAGTACCGAGATAAAGCAGGGCGAAACACAATGACAGGAGGTGAGGAAGGAGCTGGGGAGGCTACTGGTGGTGGTGGTGGTGGTGAAGGAGCCAGTCAGAGGAACATGGACCTACCTGTAGCTGGCAAGGAGAAGCATGGGGCAGCTCTGGATTTCCCGGGGGTACGCTTTGCCGACGACACCATCGCCACCAAACCCCAGCAGGAGACGCAAGTGGTAATCGAGAGCCTGAGGGAGAATAAAGTGGAGGACGTGAGGCCATGCGAGGCTCAGGAGGAGGTAGTGGAGGTGGATTGGTTGGGTGTGCCTCTAGCGACCTCCACCCTACCAGATTACACCTCCATGTACCGTCATCACTATCCACATTACCCACACTCCCTCACCTCCAGTTACAGCCAACGGACACTCAAGGAAGAGAAGAAAGAACGAGAGATTTACGAACAGGTTTGGTTTTAAATTTTGTACATTGTGTACTGCACAGCTACCTTGAAACATTGCTTGGTCATTTATAGGTTTCATAGCATGCCAAAGCAAATGAATGATCGAAGTCAACATAAAACTTGACAAATCGATTTCCAATGTTTCCATATCTATTTCACTACTAAACATAATGAAATTCCGAAATCTAATTAAGCTTTTAATAAGATCATTATAACATTTGATGATGAGTTAGATTTCAGTCTCACACAATCAGTACTCCATCATCATACAATCATCACTACTTCACACACCTGTTTTTTTGGGTTAGTTCGATAACGTGGGTTGGGTGAGGCGTGACACTCTCCCTCGTGGTCTGGAGGGCGGGTATGTCAAGATGGGCGGCCAGGTGGGACGGGCGCTGCTACACCCTCAGGGCAACTGCTGGAACACCCCGTCACCCGTGGTCCAAAGACTCAGAAGAACACACCCCACCGAGTACTTCAACCTGTGTGATCCCAACAACCAAATGACGTAAGTATTTTTTGTCCAATACCAAGGTTAATCATGATTGTTGTTGCCAGAAGTATAAGGGTGATAATGAATTGTGTGGTGATATTAATTGTGCCGAGTACCGAGGGAAACGAAGGTTGTTCGCAGAAGTAAAATGATAATATATATAGAACAAGAAGGTCTTTCTGGCCTAACACAGTCTTCTTTGTTTACATCATTGTCTTTTTTCAACGGTGCAGCGTGGAGCGGATGGTGTACCAGTGGACGCTCCGTGACCAAGCCGCTGTGGACGAGAGAGCTACTGTGGGTCGGTGTGCCAGATCCTCAGGCTTCACCAGGAACTCCAGCCCCCACCTTCCACCCCACGAGGACCGCAACTTTGTCTCAGTCTACTCTCGAAGGTGAGTGGATGGGTGGTACACTTTAGGGGTCAATAATTATGTCCTGTTCCGAGACACAACATGAATCTCTACCAACCTCTCATCCCACGCCTCCCGTATCATTTCAGTTGGTAGAGATTCATATTGTGTCTCGGACCAGAACAGAATTATTGATTCTCAGTGTAACAACATATACTCGTACAGATTTGTATCCATTGTGTATGGATGGAGGCTATACATTACTCACACATTTAATACAATACATGACATGGGCTGTTATTGATGTTTCAAGAAGAATTTGATGCAGTTAACTGGACAAACTACATATTAAGCACCTAGAAACTAGCACCTAACCCGGAGAATAAACTATGTATTAAGCATTTAGAAACAAATAAATAACTGGGAAGGCAAACTATCTATTAAACATACAAATAACAAACAATTGACTGTGAAAACAACCATATATTAAGTACGGTATGTATAGAAACTAACAATTAACTGACAAGGCAAACTACCCATTAGACGCATAAAAAAACTAACAAATTACTGGGAAAACAAACTATGTATTAACTATCTAAAAAACTAACCCTTAATTGTCATTCTCCTGATCACGGCACTGCAGCTACAACGTGGAAGCTCCTTGTAGTGATGTGGAGGGCCTTCATCCTTCAGTGGCCGCCGTGGACGCCCTACAGTACCCGGGTTATGGTGGTTCGTCTACCATGGATGACACTCCCAATACTTTTTTCAGGTAATTTTGAAATGTTCGTGCTTGCTGTCTCTCTTCTCTTGTATCACCTTTTCTCTCCCTCTCTCCCTCCCCATTCGTTCTACAGTAGTATCGCTGATGATAAATTATTGGGTTGCTGATTCTTCCAAACTTTGCCAGGAAATTGATGATATCAGTGTTACCAATAGGGTATCCGTTTCGTGGCAGAGTTTAGAGGAATTACTTGCCTTTGAGCCGAGATATCCCATACTATGCTTTCTGCCTTACACTCTAATCTACACTTTTTTAGCACACTTATCATTCTTCGGCCATACTATAGCAAGGACACGAAGAGTGAAAATTAAATACAAATGAAAAGTTATCCCTAGTATACCTATCATATAACACTATGATTTACTCAGTATTTTCCCCAGAGATGAAAGTGTACAGCTGTATATGACATTACTCTTAGACACATTTCCTTTCCTATTTCCATCCCCAGGATGACGCCACACGTGCTCAAGACCCAACCTAGCCTACTGAGCCGCCCTCCGTCCCACGCCCTCCGTCAGGCACACAAAGACTTCACCAACTCCTGACGCGGCCACTGCTGTTTATGATTAGGTTCCTATCGAGGGTTGCGTTGACTCCCAGGGGCATGGAAAATATTATGTTGTCTTCGAAAGTCTCTGAAGATTGTTGAAACCGTGACTTTTCCGGTGACATGGTGAAAGGATCAAGGTTTCAGGCACCTACGAGTCACTTGATACTGACCATCCATTTTCAGAGGTATTCATAAATGGTGAAGAGGTAATGTCGACTATTATAGCAGTGAGACATGGTTGTTGATGCATATTAAACAAACGTACATACAATAGCATATTCACTTTTGTCAAGTACTAAAGTTAAGTTAGATAATTAAACGAGTATTGTCTTATATAATTCAGCAACAGTGAAAATGTACAGGATTCAGTTGATGGTGGATGGTTCAAACACTTCAAAATGTTGTACAAAAATCCACAAATAAATATACAAATAAGTTTCATTTTATCTTCTTTCCAGTTCCTACGTTAACACCCACTCTTGTATCCCTCACAACACTCACCATCTACATCTGCTCGCAGCTGTACATTTATCGACAACAATTTTGTATATAGCGTTCCCGTCGCGAGGTGATTCCCTCCAGGACCCAGACCTATTGTGTATTCATGTCATTCGTAACACACCCTCTCAATGTATTCAACATGGCCGGTCCTCTGTCTGGGTGAGTAAAAGACCGGTGTTCCACTCCCCTTATCCATGTAGTAGTGGGTCGAGTGGGTGCTCCTTTATTTTGTCTTAAAATAAAGGAACGACCTCTGGCCTGATCGGTAGCATTACCCTCCTCCCTCGGGAATCACCATGTCCCTTAACAAGCCTGGGGGAGGTAAGAATAAGCTATATTTACAGCTGAAGTTTCCTATAATGCTCCAAATGAAGTCCATAGCCATCCCTAGTGAATTTATTACTGAATGCAAATCTCGAGTTGAATAAATCAAACCAGCTGTCCACTAATCTCTCAGACATACTCGTCGATCAGCTGACATAAGCATAATTATTAGGTTTTATGTTAGATGTAGGGTATTCTTCAGGATACATATATTAAACAGAGAAATGGGTAGCAGCAAAAGAAAGCTAGCAAATAAAGTATGTAAGTCAAAGAAATGAGATGTATGACAATACATGACACTACTGTAATAAATGGCAATATATCAAGTTTGTTTGCAAATTTTATAGTTTACCTTTAACTTGCATGTTCAACTTAGGCTAATTGTGTTTAAACATGGTATGCATGAATGTTCAATGAATGGAAGGGAGATGAAAGGATGGTGAGGGCATATAGTTATCTTAAACTTAACTCCTAATCACCAATAGATCATTCTCATTATAATTTAATCACTTACACTACTCCTCTCACCACCTTTTTCATTTTTCATAATTGCTTCCTAACCTGGGTAATTTCATCTGATGATAACTAGAACAAAACGATAAAAGCCGACAGGATATTGGAACAGAGAAAGAAGAAAAAACTTTGTCACGGGATCACGGTATGCCCGCCTGTAGGCGACCTCACTCCCAGACAAGACCTGTTAGTGTTATTGGTCTTGGTAGAGATAGCAAGTGTGGGTATGGTAAACACACGGTCGAGTTAATACTAACACGACCGTGGGTAAACCCATGGCCAAGGAGTAAACCTTCCTTATTTTAGGTGCCCACTTTGTTCGTCCAATATTCTTATCAACAAATCGTTTGTGTTGGGTAAGGGTGGGTATTGTTCGTTGCAAGTATACAGTATATTTACAACATAGCGTAATCGTAACTGTAAGAACTGAACAAACAGCAGGAATTGAATCTGCTAAAACCAAGTCTGTGTTGTGAATGGTGGGTGTGTGAGTGTGAGGGTTGGTGTGACAGAGGGCGCGCATCACAGCCACACCACCAGGCACCAGTACAACCTTGACCTGTGAACAGTAACCAGCGTTTTTCTCTGCCCTGCGGCCCTCTCTCTCTCAACACTATTTTTTATTTTCTGTCTGTCTCTCCCTCTCTGAGCTTGATTGGGAAGTCACGGATACTGATTTTTTTTAAGGTCAAATTAGTTTATTCGTTATTAAATATTTGGGAACACTATATTTACGAAAGCATTAGTGATATAACACTATTTATCATGAACCAATGAATTAGGAGCACAGGCAAACGAGAGGATAATCATACTCACTTCTACAACAGTACGAGGAAGAAAACTGACCCCCACTTGACTTTATGCTGTAGACGGAAGATTCATCGACTCCCACGTCCTTTGAAACCTGCTTTGCTGATGTTGTTGTCCCTTCCTGCCGGAGTTACCCACACAAGGTCCTTCACCATGACCACCTCCACTCTGCACCTACGGCGTCTCCTTCAGTAGGAATGATTATAATTTTAGTGGATTATCAGTATAGTTGAATATTTTAGGTGTGATAATGTCATGTCTATATTCTGTCTGTTTTTGTGTCTGTTTGTCCATCTGTCTCATTAATTCAATATGCATTTGTGCTTCTCTGTGTCTGTATAATTTCTCGTCTCTGTCTCTGTCTGTCTCCCTCCCTTATGGGGTGTGGTGGTGGTAGGATACTGTTAGAGAGAGAAAGAGAGAGAGAGAGAGGTGGTAAAGGTATGTTGTCCCAGGTGGATAGTGAGTAGGGGGATACATACATACATACATACATACATATATACATACATACATACATAACATGAAATTAAAATATTATGCATTCAGAACATGCTATTTACGAAAGAGTGATTACGAGCATAAATCTTATAATACGTATTTCACCTTAAAGTAACAACATTCTAGGTGCCGTTCGTAATCTGGTGAAATAAAATGTTTGTGTTTGTACTGTGAACGCAGGTAACATCTCCCGGTGAGGGCAGGGAGGCGGAGTCCATGTGGGTGACGAGAACGGTGAACCATAATGTAAACAATGAGTAGTGGACCGTATGTAAACAGAGAGGTAGATGTAAACAGAGTGAGCCAAGTGTATTGACATTGCGGCCACCACCCACTCTGCTTGCTTGCTTGCTTGCTTGCTTGGCTTTGTTTACTAGCGACGTGGGTCACATGGGAAGCCTGTGTATGTATGTATGTATGTATGTATGTATTATTAGGTAGTACAATGGGCCCTATGCTACTTTGGCCAGGTATTCAAAACGAGGGAGATATAGAAACAGACAATACACAAACAAACCAAACCAATCCTATAACTTTCTTGACTGAGGAAATAAGAGCAACACTAGATAATAAGAATGGTTTTTACAGTGTGAATTAATTACTTGTACATTATCTTATTTCAGGCTGGTGTTGTGGCTGTGGGTATTTCTTCCCTCTCAAGCTGTCCTAATACCAGCCCACTCCACCCACCTACCTTCCCACTCTACCCACTTACCATCCCACTCCACCCACCTACCATCTCACTCCACCCACCTACCATTCCACTCCACACACCTACTATCCCACTCCACCAACTTACCATTCCACTCCACCCACCTACTATCCCACTCTACCCACCTACCTTCCCATCTAATCCACCGCCGTACAGATCCCACCAACCCACTTCCCTTTGCTACCCACCACCTCGTTCCATTCGTCTCCCACTTGCACCCTGTACACTCCACTCAGGTATTGCCCTCCACTCCTCACTCCACTTGGACACCTGCCAGAGCACCAACCTCCTCAATCACTCGTCATGAATCTGAGTAAGTAAACACAATATTTATCTTCTGCAACATTTCTTTTGATGAGGTTACTACGAAAAATTTCTACTTCATTTTCTATTCTAACTTGATTATTAACATTATTTTTCTGCGACAGTCGTTTGGTTTGGTTCTCCACAACAGACAGAGGAGGTCTGGGTGTGGTGAAGGGAGTCCAATGTCTGTGTCAGCCCGTTGCTTCCTCACCCTGTCTTCTCCAGGCCTTCCAAACCACGGTGAGAAAAGCATACAGTACGGTAACTTATTTCTCTCACATAGGAAATGGAATATAATGAGACTGATAATTCAATTCCTATCATTTATTTTTGTGAGTCTTTGAAATTATTCTAAGAAATCTGAAACTTCACATAATATCTTGATGAAATTTCTAGGCATGGACTCTTTTTTTTACCATACATGAAACTATCCCATGATAAAAACAGTCAACGAAAATATTGATGTCATCCTTACAGGGGTTCCTATGCCGGGAAAAGTTAATGTACTGCTGCGAGTGGAGGACAGACCACCACCCTCGACCAGACAACAAAAATGTCCCACTACTACACATCCAGCAAGGCCAGGGTGACGTGGAAGGAGGTCAACAAAGGCGTCTCCCTGGCGTCACTACCCTGCTGCACTCAAGCCTCAGCCGCAGTCAACACAACCACCAAGACAATCCTAGTAATCACCATCACAATCCTACTCACCACCACAATCCTATTCGCTACCAAAACAATCCTACTTATCAACACAGTCCTACTCACCAACAAGACAATCCTAGTACTCACCATCACAATCCTACTCACCACCAAGACAATCCTACTCATTACTATAATTCCCACGTCCTAAGTGACCCAAATCCAAGTCTCCCATCAACGAACAGGATCCCAGGTGTCGTCAGAGTGCCCCAGGACCCTTCAACAATGCCTCCTGATCATGTTTTTGAGACTGTACCAAACCCAAATGAGATCAAACAGGAAAACCTCGTCGTGACTCAAACGCTTCAGAGACATCTAACACCATCGGCTCGAATTCCCAGGAGTGTGAAGGAAATATCAGGGTACGAAACGGTAATAACTTCCCCTGACAGACCAGAGGCGTGTTCCTGTCTGACCCGTAAAACCTGCAACGCCACCTGGGCTCCTTATATCAGTGATCTCCCGGCTGTTTATATCAAGACCAGCCTTCAATGTGAGGGATCAGATGAAGTCAGGTGTTGTTTTGGTCACGTCATTCCTAGTCCGAAGGAGGAGGAGGAGGAGGAGACA
Organism: Petrolisthes cinctipes; assembly: GCA_033782935.1. Taxonomy (NCBI): domain Eukaryota; kingdom Metazoa; phylum Arthropoda; class Malacostraca; order Decapoda; family Porcellanidae; genus Petrolisthes; species Petrolisthes cinctipes. The sequence goes on along the minus strand of JAWQEG010003393.1, from coordinate 81,245 downwards.
AAGAGAACCCCGTCCTCAGCCTCCTCCTCCGCACTGTTGTGGATGCCCCTGGAGGCTCTACAGGACCTAATGTCGTGGTTCAGGGGCTGACACACACACACACACACACACACACACACACACACACACACACACACACACACACACAAGAGTATATGTATAAAGTTTATGTGTAGTATATAAGTGTGTTGTCATAATATTTTGTATTTTGTAAATATACCTAAGAATTGTTATTCTTGTTTCAACATTTTGACGACCTTAACTTGAAGAAAGTGTGGGAAAACATGTATGAAAGAGCACAAATATGCATTATGTCCCATGCTGAAATAAGGAATTGCTTTAGTTTGTGTTTGATTTAATGATGATAATAATTATGATAATATTAATATCACTAATAAATATAATTGAATTCTGAAGTGGATCATACGACTTCTAATATGATCCCTTCGGACCCGAGCCAATTCCTGTCCTCTCTACCAATGTCTCTTCTTTCATTCCTCTATGTATACCTTCGTGCTTGCAATCTCACCTCTCTGTCTAATTCTCTTTTGTGGTATAAATTCTTTCTGGCCGAACAGTCTTTTCTATCTTCACCCTTTTATATGTATATTCACCCTAACTTTAGAAATACCTCCCTAATGACTACGTGTGTTATAGATTACGAATATTATAATACTTCCAGAATGAATAAATGTTATAGATGATGATGAGTAAAAATAACCTCCTCAATGACTAAGTGTTATAGATGATAATGAACTTCAAGAAGGTCGATGAACCTCGAGACACTGGTAGCAAGTTTTTACAAGGAGAGAGAGAATAGCGGTGCAGTACATACATAGGAGCTACGGCCGGTCATTGGGTATAGAGTATAATAGCAAAAAAAAAAAAAAAAAAAAAAAAAAAAAAAGGAACTACAGTCAATAATAACAGTTTTATACAACACATTCTGAAACCAAGACAAAAGCAAGTAATTAAGGACCCTGTGACCGTGTATGAAAATTGAAGGCTTCTGTTGATTCCTCCTGACTATGCCACGAAACAAGCTCCTTGAATTTAGGTGGTGTTTCGTGGATATGATTGAAGGGCTCACTCTCCTCCAATTTTCTGACTACATCATGGGGGTCCTTAATTAACACAAAACATGAGTAATGATCCTCCTTATATTATAAATACACTGTACTTTACATGCCTACATAATTATAATACAGTCTGTTCAGATGATTTATGGGTACTCTGTATAATCATGATAGATTTTAATATACGTACGACCAAAACTAAAGACAACTTCACCTCAACCCAGAGTTTGTATGCTTTCTGACTACGATTATTAGTACAACACAATATTCACACGTGGCAATGATTACAGACTTTAGCATAATAACATTCCTTAGTGTCGTGTCTGACATCTAAAAAGAATAATACAAAAAAAATATATATAACCTAAAAAAAAAAAAAAAAAAATTGGAATGCAAGGTTAGTTCTCTCTCCATTACTTATGCTGGTCAATATCAGCAGGAATTCACACACTATTTATATTTTATTTTTGTCTCTTTCGCATCTGATGACGTCAAAGGATAGATAGATAGATAGATAAACATTCTGTCCATCACTTGCATTTTGCGCGATAAAGTGATGATGATTAGAGGCTGATTACTTGATTAGAGGCTGATTAGATGATTACTTGGCTGATGGTGTCGTAATCAGTAATGAACTATGTGCATGGAATTTACTGATGCCAACTCAAAGGAAAAAGGAAAAGAAAAAATTATCATTATATTTACTGACGCACATTGAAAAAAATAAAGGAGAAAATAAAGATCATAGTTACTGACGGAAACTTAAGCCTGCACATAGAAAAAAAAATATAGAGAAAAATAAGATCATTATATTTACTGACGGAAACTTAAGCCTGCACATAGAAAAAAAAAATGAGAGAGAAAAGATCATTATATTAACTGACGCCAACTTAAGCCTGCACATAGAAAAAAAATTAGAGAAAAAAAGATAATTATATTTACTGACGCCAACTCAAGACTGCATATTAAAAAAAAAAAAAAAAAAAAAAGATGAGAGAGAAAAAAGGATCATTATATTTACTGACGCCAACTTAAGTCTGCACATAGAAAAAAAAAAATAGAGAGAAAAAAGGATCATTATATTTATTGATTTAGATTTTGTAATGGCTAAAGATGATGAGGATGATTATGATGATTACTATATGATAATGATGATAGTTATTCACGATGATAATGAATAAATGATGATACTGATAATGGTGGTGGTGATATGGTAATAATAGTAATCATCATCCGATAATAATAATAATAATAATAATAATAATAATAATAATAATAATAATAATAATAATAATAATAATAATAATAAAAACAATAATAATAATAATAATAATAATAATAATAATAATAATAATAATAATAATAATAATAATAATAATAATAATAACAATAACAATAACAATAACAATAACAATAATAATAATAATAAAATAATAATAATAAAAAAAAAAAAAAAAAAAAAATAATAATAATAATAGTGATAATATTAAAGATATGAATGATGATGATGATGAAGCACATGTAGTGTAACGAAGCGAACATCATGTAACTCAATTTTTTTTTGGTGTGTGTGGCCATGGCAGGAGTAAGGTCATCCATCCATCTTGACAGTTTTCCTTCTATCTTCTTCGTTCATTCTCTCTCTCTCTCTCTCTCTCTCTCTCTCTCTCTCTCTCTCTCTCTCTCTCTCTCTCTCATTTACCTATCTATCTATTAGTTTATTTTCCCAGCCTCCTTCGTTAGTCTATATATAAAGTTGCTGCTCCGTCCTCTCTTTGGTCTTCTTCTCATTGGACGTGGTTAAAGGCGGCGACTAGAGGCAGGTTGTAACGGCACTGTGAGGCAAGGTGACCCGCGGTGTGTGTGTGTGAGAGAGAGAGAGAGAGAGAGAGAGAGAGAGAGAGAGAGAGAGAGAGAGAGAGAGAGAGAGAGAGAGAGAGAGAGAGAGAGATGTTATGTAGTGAGGTGTGAGGAGGTGTAGATAATGGTGAGGGTGATGTAGTGTTGTTGTGATGTGATGAGGAGCAAGTGATGTGATAACTATGAGGAGTGATGTAGGTTTATATGAAATTGTGATGTTATGTGATCTAATCTATATGAGTGTTGTGATGTGATGTTAAGGTGAGATTCTCTTGTTAATAAATAGGAAGGCTACCGATTCCTCTAAACTATATATGCCAGGAAACAGATACCTCCAATGGTACTATAGAGAGGATCTGTTGTTTCGTGGCATAGTTTGGAGGAATCAGAGACCTTCCAATTTACCAACAAGAGAATCTCCTCTTAATAATGTACGGAATGGTGTGATCTGGAGTGATGTAAAGTGATGTGGTTTAGAGGTTGGATCAATGACATAGTGTGTAGGAGGTTGGTTGGTTGGTTGGTTGGTTGGTTGGAGGGGGACACCGATACAAATATATCTTCTAGGGAAACATGACTGCCTAGCTTGGAGGTGTCGTATCGTGTGTGTGTGTGTGTGTGGAGGTGTCGTGTGTGTGTGTGTGTGTGTGTGGAGGTGTCGTGTGTGTGTGTGTGTGTGTGTGTGTGGAGGTGTCGTGTGTGTGTGTGTGTGTGTGTGTGTGGAGGTGTCGTGTGTGTGTGTGTGTGTGTGTGTGTGGAGGTGTCGTGTGTGTGTGTGTGTGTGTGTGTGTGTGTGTGTGGGTGGGTGGAGGTGTCGTGTGTGTGTGTGTGTGTGTGTGTGTGTGTGTGTGTGGAGGTGTGTGTGTGTGTGTGTGTGTGTGTGGAGGTGTCGTGTGTGTGTGTGTGTGTGTGTGTGTGTGGAGGTGTGTGTGTGTGTGTGTGTGTGGAGGTGTCGTGTGTGTGTGTGTGTTGTAACGGAGATGTGTGTTCGTGTCGAGTGAGTAACGGGTCAATATGTTGGTGTCGTGTTGCTGAATACATTGTGAGGTGAGAATAGGAAGTGTGGGGATGAAAGTTATAAAGAAGAATGATTCACAGCTAGATTACAGCAGACTTTTGACTCGTTGAAAAGACACACCGATATAAAAACCTTTAGGAAGTGTGGGGATGAATGTTGTAGAGAAAAATTATTCACTGCAGGATGACATTCGATTTTTTACCCTGTTGAGAAGACACACCTATGTAAACAAATACCTTTTCGCTATGACACAGTTTCTTCAGATAAAGGCGACATGTCAACAGAGGCCTCACAACAAACCTCATATATTTCACATATGAGTTACAGTACGAAGGAAACCGAAAATTTTTCATAACACTGATTACAGTACATCTTGAAAATCAAGAAGCAAATCCACACTTGAATTATGAATAGAATATCAAAAGGAACAAAACGAAGCGTTGATAATAAAAAATTATCCTCAGAAAATCATTAGATCTCGGAAATTTGTGTCATTATATTAACATCTAAATAAAATTTTTACGGTACACTCACCTGCTTTGGCTAAAATTATGACGTAAAGTTCAATGACCCTTTCGTCCCCTGGGGTTATTTACACTGTTCTTGCCTTTGCTGTACCGTCGTCTTGTTTTACAGCGAGTTATAACATTGGCAGGTGTTCTCGACATTCGGACTGTGTAGGAGCCGAGATGGTATATAGGTACAGTCAAAACCAAATGAAAAGATATATACGTTTGGTTTTGGGTAGAGTGGCAGGGATATATTATACAGTCACTGTCGAAAGTCCTATTTCAGGTGAATAAAAATGAACCATCAGAGTTAATCTTATAGTTTCGTAATATATTTTTAGGCCGTTTCATCCGATGGTGTTGCAAGACTATTGAGCGTGACTGTAGATCTTTTCTTCTTCCAAAGCATACAGTATAACGCGTAAGATATCTCACAATGCGGAAGACCGGCGTAGGAATCAAGAGACCTGAACTATTACGTATACAAATCGAGGTACCAAAGTAGCGGTCAGCACAGCAATAAGAAAGAGGGAAGGGAGTCTTATCAAAGGCTAGACCGAGGCGTAACTACCAAACTGAACCTAACCCTCCATTACCTTCCTTTGTTATGCAGTCATGGGAAGAGAATACGAATTGACGAACAACAGACAGATTTGAAGTTGAAAGAAAATCACCCTAGGCCTCGAAGACCCTGTAGAACGAGGGAGTAGGTGCATGATAGGAATTGGGACAGCAAACAGTAAGAAAATAGAAGGAAAAGAAACAACAAACAGAGAGGACTGGACGATTTTTAGAGGAAATAACACACTGATGATGACTAATAATGGTGTACCGGTATATTATGGAACAGGAATAAAGAAGAAATGAGAGATTTAGGCAGATGGAATGTGAACTGACTATGTTTGAAGCATGTAAACATTAACAATAAACACTCCTACTGCACCACAGCCTCTCCATCTCTTCAACATGAGTACAAACCTCCTCATTGACAACGTGTGGAGGGAAGAGTTGCTGACTGTACTCTTCACTTCGAAAACACTCTTCATTCTGCATAATCATACTGAATCAATTTCACCAAAGTTTATCAAAATTCAAAGGCTCTTTTGTTGCACATGAAACTTCCATTATATTTCGTGCATCAGGCTCTCTTTATCTCTGTTTTATTATTTTTTATTGAGGAAGGGTACATATTAAAACTAAGAATCCCGCTTAGTGTCCTCACCTCTGAAATAAAATAACTTACCAAGATAATTCAATTTGCTTACAACTCTGCAATGAATGGTGTATAGTCAATCGCCTCAGTCAATACAGGAACCAATCATGCACTCAAACGTCAGATAAGCCTTGGAGTGTTAAGGGAAGATTTTCTTGTTGGTGAATTGGAAGGTCCGTGTATTCTTCAAACTATGCCAGGAAACAGATAACCTTAATGTTATTTTCATGGGGAATCTGTTTCGTAGCATAGTCTGGAGTAGTCAGTAGCCCACCAATTTACTCTCAAAAGAATCACCCCTGAGTTAAGGACCCCCGTGCTGTAGTCAGAAAATTGGAGGGTAGTGAGTCCTTCAAACATTACCACGAAACACCACCTACATTGAAGGAGCTTGTTTCGTGGCATAGTCAGGAGGAATCAAAAGTCACCAGGTATCATACTTGATCACAGGGTCCCTTAACTAAAGCCCTTGGACTTTATCAAGGCGGGCAGTACGAAGATCATAAAAAGCCTTAAAATATACGAGCATTTACGTCGATCCTTCCTCCTCCCATCCACCCATTCACTTCTCGCCCCTTATAATCAGAACCAGTCCCTCGCTGGGTCACCGTGGCAAACGACGAGGATGGAATAAAAAGAGATGAGAGGAAGAATGGCGGTGTGTGTGTGTGTGTGTGTGTGTGGGTGTGAGGAATAAAAAGAGATGAGAGGTAAAACGGCTGTGTGTGTAATAAAACAGAAGAGGCAAAACGGCTGTGTTAGTGTGTGTGTGTGTGTGTGTGTGTGTGTGTGTAATAAAAAGAGATGAGAGGTAAAACGGCTGTGTGTGTGTGTATGTGTGTGTGTTGAGGTTGGCCCCCTGAGGCATCATACCCGTTATCTTCCTACATCTATCTACCTGCCAGTCTACCCGGTCCCCACATGTACAGCCGTGATCAAAGGTCCTGTGTACGGGTAATTAAATGGGAGCCGTGTGGGTGAAACTTATGAACCAATATAATTATAATAAAGAGAGCAACAGCTGTAATTTGGCATCATTTTTATTGAGATTGTTTCACTCGAAGGTGTTACAGGACTCTTATTAGGCGTGACTGTACCTCGCTCTATTCCTCACCCATATATGTAGACCCATACTTCTTCCTTGCAGAATATCCATAGCCACCACTCATTTCTCTCTCTCTCTCTCTCTCTCTCTCTCTCTCTCTCTCTCTCTCTCTCTCTCTCTCTCTCTCTCTCTCTCTCTCTCTCTCTCTCTCTCTCTCTCTCTCTCTCTCTCTCACACACACACACACAACGCTCCCTACAGCCCCTACCACCACGTTTCCTATACCACGACCCCCTCCTTTACACCTACACCACACCTCCTACTACAGCCGGTCTATACCTCCCCGTTACACCCCCAACACAATACTTCCTACCTCATTAACCCCTTCCCGACGCAGCCTCTTGTAGATCATATCATTCATCGCACAACCTTACCTACTTTCACCACAGTATAGCAACTCCTCCTACCCAAAACCCTGAATATAAATGACGAGGAAAGCGGACGGGTTGCTTAGTCATAATCTCGACAAGTACAATTTTGTAGAGATTACGTTAGGTTTTGTTAGGTTTGTTAGGTAAGGTTCTGTTAGACTTGTTGGTTAGGTTAGGTTTAGTTTGTTAGATAAGGTTTGGTTAGGTTTGTTAGCTAAGGTTTGATTAGGATAGGGATGAGAAATTATTTTGGAAAATGATGTTGTTCCTTATCTATGAATTTGATGTACTTGCTTTCCCTAGTTATTTGTTAGTGTGTAGAACTTGGAAAATCAATCAGGTTGGTTGTACTATCAAATTTGACCTTCCTCCACCTCTCCCAGTCAATCAGAGTGGACAAAAGTACAACGTTGAGGCTACTCTTACAAAACTAAGTGAAGATAAACCATTGCTACTCAAAGTGCATCAGGCAATCATGCATGAAGCTCTCAAGGTTAGGATGGGAACTTCTGCTGCGACCTACACGTTCCTTGTTGCTATATATATACAACACAAGAAGCGATGGAGAGAAGGCAGCGGAATGTACTCACTCACTCACACACTCATACGCCTACAGTTATGACGAGTTCACTACGGGCACAGAAGCCAGTTATGCCATTATTCATCAACATTATAATGATTCAATGAGGTTTGTGCTAATAGTAGTCACCGTACATGATATGGACTCGTTAATTTCCCACGAATGTGTGTTTGTCTGTCTTCTGTTTGTGTGTTTATTTGTCTGTTCGTTTGATAGCAAGATTACGCACAAAGGAATAGGTTGATCTTTACGAAATAATGACCCCAGGTGGGCCTCGTAACTGGTAACAACTGATTAGATTTATGTGAGAGCTTTGTATCTGGTGGAGTGACATAGTGTGTGGGATCTTGGCTGGAGGCTCATGCTGGTTAGGATGTTGGCAGGGAGGAATGCAGCTCTTCACTCTGACAAATGTATAGTACCGCTACCTAACTACACGTTGGTGGAGATTTGGGTAGATGGTGATGGTAATGATCCACAGTGCAAAATGATCGTTAACTTGGTAAGGTACGATTTAAATAAGATTGACCACAACTACTTAGACATTTAATAATCACTAGTCCTGTCATGTCAGTCTTACCCTCACTTGTCCTGTCATGTCAGTCTTACCCTACACCAATATTTGTCGTCGTCCAAGTAAACATTAAATTTAGTGGAAAGTTTGATGGTTGGTTGATTCACTGATTGGCTATTTGGTTGGCTGGCTGGCTGGCTGGCTGGCTGGCTGGTTGGTAAATGAATTAGTGAGTTGGTTAAGAACACGAGTTTCCCACCAAATTATGCACGAAATGACGCTTAAAAAAAAAAAAAATGGTCACTTGAATTGAGAACCGGGATATGCAACCACAGTGTCCTTTCCCTCGGCTAAAAGAAAAAAAGAAAAGAAAAAGAAGAACGAATAAAGCAAATATTGAAGAAAAAAAAAAAAAGATAAAAAGCGGGTTTTCCAGGTGACCGCTGCCGACCTCAACAAAACCGGTCCCTTAGGCGAGATGAAGCCACGGCACTCTAACAAGACCGTCCGTCTTACCCTGCCCGACCGACTTCCTCACTCTGGCCCATGTATGTGTGTGTGAGATGATTTATTGTCTGTCCCTTTCTCATAATACCTATACAAAATAATACCTATACATAATTCTCATAATATCTATACATAATTCTCATAATACCTATACATAATACCTATACATATAATACCTATACATTAATATCTATACATTGCCTTCTACAGGATGTGGCGCTAGCAAAACTTTACACCGTTCACCTGGATAATGATCAACTTTTATACTTCCTTTCTCTACTGTCCGACCCTCGCTGAATGTACTAGTGTATAAATAAAATAAATTGTAGTAGATAACGGATGCAATATCTGCTATTATCTATTTACTTATAAGGCCCTCATAGCCATTATATATATAAATTATAAATGATTAGCTAAGACTAGTGATGGGTTTCATTTTGCAACCTTGGACGTAAATAGTCAATCATTGCTACTTATGATTATTAAAGAACATAAAATATTGAACAAATATTAAAGCTGGCAGTGTTGGTCGCATCATGATCTAAATCTGAACTTACAGCAACGTGTTTCTCTCTAGTATGAGCGAGGATAAAGGGATTAATAAAGTCGGTGGTTAGTCAATAATGTTTTTTTTTTTTTTTAAGAGGGAAGTACATTGTTGGTAAATCTGGATCAACTGAATCCTCCAAACTATTCCAAGCAACAGAGCACCAATATTTTTGTTAACTTGGGCCTGTTTCCTGGCATACTTTGGAGGAATCAAGGCACTCCAATGTACCAAAAGTGAATTAATCCCCCTTAATGAATCAGGTTATCAACGACACGATGGCCATTAAAGGCAGGAAGTAAACAAAAATATATACAGTGTAAGACAGAAAGTTCAATGACCACCTCTAACCCCTATGTATACGAGTCCTTCCAAGAGGTCAGTAACCCCTTCGTCCTAAATTATTATCCTCCTCCCCCGCCGCCCATGCACCTTCCATCCCTCAGGTAGACCAGCAGCAGCAGGTATCCCATGTTACCTGGACTTGTTGCAACCACTCACTGGCAGACCTGACCTGTGCTGGAGTTATCATATCATCTTATCTTATCTTTGACGACATGGTAGATATTTTTTTTTTTTTTTTCCGAGCGAAGGGACACGGTTGTTGCATGTTCCTGTTCTCAGTTCCAAGTGCCCATTTTCATAAGTAACGGGGAGCCAATGTCACTTAGGGTCGTATGCAAGAATATACATACATGGTGTTTTCGATGGCATGGGTACCGTACGATGACTTCCCTACTTGGTTATTCGTCAACGCTAGTATTTATTTTTTCATACGGGACTTATTAAGATTTGCTTGTGTTCACAGGTCAGGTAATGCTAGAACTGAATTATTATTTTTCTATACTGAGGAACTTAAGGGGGTAATTCACTTTTGTTACATTGGAGAGCCATGATTCCTCCAAAGTATACCAGGAAACAGGACCAGATGAACAAAAATAATGGTTTTCTGTTGCTTGAAATAGTTTGGAGGATTCAGTTGCACCAGATTTACCAACACAAAATTTCCCTCTTAAGGACTGAAGGAAAGAAACCGGCTTAATGTCTTGAGGGGATAATATACTTTTGGTACATTGGAGCTACTTGATTCCTACAAAATATGCCAGGAAACAGGGTCAGATGAACAAAAACAAGGGTGGCATGTTGCTTGGAATAGCTTGGAGAAATCAGTTGCTCCAGATTTACCAACACTGTACTTCCCCTTTATTTAAGCTGTGAAATATTATAAAGTATTAGAGGTCCAAGATACCAATTCACATCAAGGTAAAATATAGTGAGCTTTATTTACAAGTTAAGGGGAGATTCTCTTTTTGGTAAATTGGAAGGCTACTGATTCCTCCTAACTATGCCAGAAAACAGACGCCTTCACTGGTACTAATAGGGGATCTGTATCTTGGCATAGTTTGGAGGAATCAGAGACCTTCTGGTTCACCAACAAATGATTCTCCCCTTAAGTAGGCTACTGTACTACTCTGCTCCCTGGTATAGTATGGAGGAATCAGTAAGGTCCTATAGCCTTCCACTTTACTTAAAACATTATTATTATATCCATTTCATGAATGTTTTGGGTTGAGTTCAAGAAGAGGTATATTATTTTGTCCTAAACTCACGTATATGTGTCAGGATGGGACGCAAGAATCCCTCATTGTCCCGTCTTCAGCCTCAGGCATTTGCAGGCCCCTAGTGTTAACAAAAATAATTCCAACAATATTATGAAGTCCATTTTTTTTGTTCAGTCTTCCGAAAGTATAATGATGAAGAGAAGTTAAACATGAAATCAACTACTTAAAAAACTTACATGACGAACACGTGAGTCGACCAATGTACTAGATAATGAGTCTTCCATTATGTTTTTTCCCCCGAGCAGCGATGGTCGAGGAGTTGTGTAGATATGTGAGAGCGGCGAGGGACCGTTACAAGTGGCTGGCTGGCTGGCTGGGGGTATAAAAGGAGGGGTCAGTGGGCGCCAACGGTAACACTGTGGCGTCGGCTGCAGGAGGGAGAGGGCACGGGAACCTCAGCAGGCACTCAGACAACACCTACCTGACAGGGGTCGGCTTAAAGAGCATCTCACTAACATCCTGCACAATACACGTAGAAGACTAAACACAGTGTATATTGACAAGGCGAATCAAACCAGTGTAAAGAAGTTGGAATAGTAACGTGAAGAAAGGACAATAGGCGCTACACTGAAGAATCAATACGGCATAAAGAAGATATTAATAATTAAAGCAGTGTGTAGAAGGTGGAGAACAAAGTCAGTAAGTGTGTTGTCCAATAAACACTCACCATGATTCGCGTGATTCTGATAATGGGGGCGGCGGCGCTGCTGGTGTCTGGGAGGGAAGACATCGCAGTCCCCAAAGACGTGATGAGGTTTATCCTGGGTTGCCAGAGACAGACTGTACAGGACGATTTCACTGTACCGGTGTTCTCCTCCGACATCGACCAGACAACGGGCACGACATCCCAACACATCAGTCTGCTCAACATGGACGAGCTGAGCCACGCCCTCAGGAAGACGGTCAACAGCGAGGTGGTGTTGGGTCACATCATGGAGCAGGTGGAGACAGCTATATCTAACAATCAAGAAGCCACTCGTGGTCGCTCCGAATGTCAGGTCTCATCCACTATCAACATCGACATCCCGCCGCAGGAAGTGGACGAGTTCAATGACAGAATTCAGATGATCACCTCGCAGAACAACAGACTACTCCTTTCACAGATCAATAACCTCTTCAATTATAAGCTCCTATCTCAGAAGGAGGACACAGAGAAGTTAATAAAACGAAAGTCTAACAACGTCTTGAACAAACTAAACAAGGTCCTCACTGCTCTCGGTATAGACCCTTCAGATGACGACGACGATGATGATGACGACGACGACAGCAGCACTGAATCTCCGTTTTCAGTGAGTAGTGAAGAGGTATTGACAGCTGTCCCAGACACACAGAACGATGACGGCGACGACAAAGATCCAGGATGCAAATGTAAGCACAAGCCTGGCACTGAAGGAGAGCCCCAGCCTGAGTCAGAACCCAAACCCGAAGCTGAACCCTCGTCAGGAGAAGAACCACTTCCTGAACCCCAGCCTGAGTCGGAACCGGAGCCTGAATCGGAACCGGAGCCTGAGTCGGAACAAGAGCCTGAGACGGAACCAAAGCCTGAGACGGAACCAAAGCCTGAGCCCGATTCACAACCAAGCTCTGGAGAAAAAACCCAGACTGAAACAGAACTCAAGCCTGAACCGGAATCCAAGCCAGATTCACAGTCCAGTTCTGGTGAACAAAGTCAGGCTGAACCCAAACCTCAAGATGAACCAGTGACGACTCTCACCCCCATCAGAGTCACCCCCTCCTCGGCCAGTAAAGAAGACACCAGCATAGAGTCATCCGAGGTCAGCAGGACCTCAGGATTCGAACGAGTGGCGCAGAAACCAGCAGAGTTCCAGAGCAATGTAGGACTCCTGCAGCCGATGGTACTCCGGCGGCAGGTACAGAGAGTCAGTCGACCCATTCACCCCGTCTACAACAGGGAACGCTACCGGCTTCAATAACCTGGGGGAACAGATGGATGGGTAGTGTTGGTTGTATACACTGGTGGGACTGAGCTCAGGGCCGTAGGCAACAACATTAGTGGTGTGGTTTGGTACAATGACTCCATAGATACACTGTAAAGCCATGTGTAAGGGAGGAGAAATTGTCAAATTTAAATGAAAAGAGAAGAGAAGGAGAATGACAGACTGACATGACTAACTAAAGTAAAATAAACAGAGTGAAACAAGAGAGGGAAGGCTATTACATGGCCCAGACCAACTCTACAGAAACACACGTAAAGGAGAGACAGACGTGGACTAATGCATAACACATTACATATCGATTTTCAATGGGAGAGAATCTTTATACAATGCATGGAGAAGAACTCTAATTACACTGCAGGCAATGCTTACATTTACATAGTTCAGTTGACATTGAAAACTTCACTGGTACTTCCCTTAATACTTATCAATTCTAACAAATTGGTTACATAAATACATATATATTTCTTAGATTGGACAGCGTAATATTCTTTCAATTGACATATTAAGTTATAAAAATATGTAAAATATATGGAGAAATAAAATATTACATCACATAAATTGGGGGAATTTAGTTTGTTAGTGTGGTGCAGTAAAGTGAGATATGTTCTTAAATGGGTGGAAGGCTATTTTTAATCTCTAGTTCTCTGTTGTCTAGGATTACAACAATGTACATCTCAATCTCGTCGTTTTATATGTATTGCATGATACTGCAACGTGAGGCATTATTTACACATCATTTGAATGTACTTAATAAATATCAATATGACATGTCCTTTTATTTCTGTGTGTGTTGGCTAACAGTAAAACTTCTATAAACATATGAATTTTAATGAGCTTTGTTGGTGTGTGTGTGTGTGTGTGTGTCCAGCGTGAGAAAGAGGGCGGGGTCAGCAACCCTCTGGTCTGGCTGACTGGATATAGCCTAGGTGGGTATCAATGACTGGCTCACCTTCACCTTCCGACCTTCACCCATACCACCACACCGCTCATTTCCTTCATTCCATTACATACCCTCCACCTAACATAACACCATCCTCACCTCCTACCACTTAACACCATCCTCATACACCTCCTATCACTTCTTTTCTTCCATCCATCATTTTCCTTGCCAACCACCAATTTCTCAACACTCACAATACTTCCATTATCTTTCCTCCTTTACCACCACACCTCTCCTCTCCTTCATTCCATCACATACCCGGGTCCCACCTAACACCATCCTCACCTTCTACTACCATTTTTTATCTCCCTTGTATTATCTTCCTCACCAACTATCACCACTTCACAATAGGGAGCCTGAGGTAATAAGTGCATAGTGCTGCTACCCTTTGTGTCTGTCAGCCTTAAGGGGATAGTATAATTTTGGAGTATCTTGAATACTCCTAAATATGCCAGGAAGCAGGACCAAATAAACAATAATAATGGTAGCCTGTTGCCTGGAATAGTTTGGTGGAATCATTTGTTCCAGGTTTTTCAACACTGTACTATCCTTAACGATACACACAGAGTCGTCGATACACACACATAGATCTGCTCAAACAAAGATGATGATATGATAAGGCATAAGAGGATCATTATACAGCCATATTGATGCGAACCAGTAAGCAGGCGTGTTGGTGGGTATAGAGAAGAGTGCTGATGGTGTACTCAACGGGGTCTGGGATGGATGGGGGCTCACGGTAGGTACAATACAAGTGCCTTATCAACAACACCAGGTTTTCATATTACTTATTATGTAAGGCGCTTATTTGTAAATAGAGGAGAAAAGGGAGGAGGTGGATGGTAATAATAATAATAATAATAATAATAATAATAATAATAATAATAATAATAATAATAACAATAATAATGGTAGAGTTGTATGTGACCCTCATCTTCCTTACCTTCAACTGCCTCAACAGAACCCGTCAACCCCTGTCAGGTAAGACTTGGGTTCTCTCTGTACTGTACAACATCGGGGTGGGTGGGAGTGACTTGATCAGGTTTCGGGCCGGAAATCGATCCTCTGATGGTAGGAATTCTCCCAGTACTTCAGGCAATGACCACTTTAATACAAGTTTTGTTTTACCCTGAGGTATCAAGGATTTACGTATCAGTGAGCAGTGCATATTACATTGTACAAAATATTATGTTGTTTATGTTATTACAAGACTTCTCTCTCTCTCTCTTTCTCTCTCTCTCTCTCTCTCTCTCTCTCTCTCTCTCTCTCTCTCTCTCTCTCTCTCTCTCTCTCTCTCTCTCTCTCTCTCTCTCTCTCTCTCTCTCTCTCTCTCTCTCTCTCTCTCTCTCTCTCTCTCTATCTCTCTCTCTCTCAATTAAATTATAAATCGAGATAATACATAAGTCGTGGTCTTATAATTGGAAACTATCAAAAATAATTCTTGTACATAATGGAGATTATGTACAGTATCCCTCCAATCAACATGTGACAGGAAAGCACAAATCATTACACTACTGAGGTCATTGTTACTCATGTTGTATTAAGGAAAATACTAAAACAATATTATATAGTTTCCTTCCCTGTTCTTTGCAGGTCAGACGTGCTCTTCTCTCCAGGCTCGACAAATAATATATCAATGCAACTTCAACAATATATTAACCTAGAGTGTTCTGTAATCAGGCTTTAGTGTGTTTGCAACTGATAACTGTCTTACAATTGAGAATGAGATGAGGATAGTGAGTAAAGGGTTGTGAAAAGTGTTGTAAGAAAGGGGTACTGGAAGGTTGGCATGCCTGGGTGCCCGAGGGAGGCGTGTTTGGCGGGATGCTGAGTCGGGTGTCTGACCCCGCACCTTAGTCCACCTCCACTAGTCCACACCTTCACCCAACACACTCCAAAACGAGAAAAAACCCGCTTTAAACCTCTCCTTCCAAACATATTTGTGTGTATGAGTGAACAAGTGAGGTGGGTAGCGTCTGGGCATCTAGTATACAAGCACCATAAGCACAACATTATCATACCCAGGTGCGTGCTGCCTTCTAGGAATAGTGTAGGTTGCCCAGTGTTGAGTTTCATTGGTAGAGGAGGACCCTACTCGCTCTTGTGATGGGGGTACATGCTTCCCTGTCTCCCTCGCCTCTCTCCTGTGACAATTTATACATACCGTCAGCAGCAGTGTATCTCAAGAGACTGTCTATGAACGAGTGAAGGAAGTACTGCAAGAGAAACTGAGGTAAGAAATGTTATTGTGATGTTGAGGTTGTATGTTTACCTGTACGCTATCTGATTTGGTTAGTAGTGTCATTATCTAAGCTGACGGTGCCAATAAAACGTAAATTTTGAATAAGCCAGAGGATTTATTGAAATTTTTATACTATAATTGTTCAAAGTTATGTGTAAAAAGAACTTTGCAAAGGTCACTCGATTTACAAGTGCCAAAAGATTTCCTCGGCTAATCATAATTGTTTGGTATATGTCAGAACAGAGAAACAAAACCACGAGTGTCAGTGATTGTTGTTTTATTTATCCATTTATTGTTGTTTTATTTATTGTTGTTTTATTTATTGGTGGTAGAATATGGTAGAGTGAGTGTGTTTGCCGCACTAACCATGTCGGTGTGAAATACAATAAGTCGAGTGCTGTGAGGGGCGTAGTATACAGTCACCATCAAAAGCAGTGCATCAGGTGAATGAGAGGGAACCAGTGAGAGCATCTTGTGAATCTATAATACAGAAACCAACAATTAAAGTTTCGCATTATTTTTCGAAACCGTATACATCAATCTTCAAAGGTATTTCTGGACTACTGAACGTGACTGTACACACAGAACACGTGACTGTCGATCGATGTAGCAATAATGAGTTCTGTGAAGGATGACGACAGCAATGACGACAAAGACAGAGATAAAACTGGTGATATTTATAACAACAATACAGGCAGGGTTGTTGGGTAGAAGTGACGACGTGAAATGATGAGGTTGGTTAAGGGGATATTATACTCTTGGAGTGCCTTGATTCCTCCAAAGTATGCCAGAAAACAGGGCGATATTATAAAAAATACTGGTGGCCTGTTGTTGCCTGGAATAGTTTGGAGGAATCATATGCTCCAGATTTACCAACACTATAATGCATGGTCCCTTAAGGCGATAATGGGAAGTGATTGATTGGCTGGTTAGAACGACCATATAATAAATGAGTCTCACATGTTACTGAGTGGAAGTGACGTGAAACAATAATGGTGGTGTTGGCAAAGAAGGGAAATGATGATGGAGGTGGAGAGGAGGTGGTGGTGGTGATGGAGGTGGAGGTGGTGGTTTGGGAGTGGGGTGGTGGTGATGCAGGAAAGATGAAAGTGGTGGTGAAACTACTGACGATACTGTTGGTGATAGTGATGTAGGAAAGATGGAGATGATGGTGGTGAAAATACTGATGATGAGTTTGGAGATGGTAATGGTAATGGATATATTTTAATGATGATATTGATGTTGGTCACTGTAGATGATGGTGATAATGCTGATGATGATTTTGGTGATGAGTAGTGGGTATATTTTAATGATGATATTGCTATTGGTCACTGAAGATGGTGGTGAAAATGCTGATAATGATTTTGGTGATGAGTGGAGGGTATATTTTAATGATGATATTGGTATTGGTCACTGTAAATGGTGGTGAAAATACTGATGAATGATTTTGGTGATGAGTGGAGGGTATATTTTAATGATGATATTGGTATTGTTGATGCAGGCAAGATGGAGATGGTACAGACGTTGGTGGCTGTGGCTCTGGGTGTACTGGCAGCTGTGTTCTTGGGTTCCCTGGCTGCCCTCGCCCTCGTCTGCTTCAGGAGGGCCCTCAGCGCTAAGCATCACCTCTTCTATAACCAGGACATAAGGTGTGTGGGGGGGGGGAGGGGGGTGTCCTTTTTATCTCGCCTCACAGCATCTCATTTCAGTTCGTCTTCTCTGTATTCTCATCCAGTCTCGTTTATGCCCTCAATTCATCTCATCTCATCTCATAATAATAATAATAATAATAATAATAATAATAATATTAAAAGTAATAAAAATAAAAATAAAAATAAAAATAATAATAATAATAATAATAAAAATAATAATAGTAATAATAATAATAATAATAATAATAATAATAATATTAAAAGTAATTAAAATTAAAATTAAAATAATAATAATAATAATAATAATAATAATAATAATAGTAATAATAATAATAATAATAATAATAATGATAATAAATATTTAAATACTACAACAATAACAACAACTACAACTACAACTGTAACAACTATAACTACAACTGCAACTACTACTACACCACCACTAACAACAACAACAACAACAACTATTATTCCTACTAATGTGAGTGATCGTGTTCCTCTACAGACCCGAGGTACTGATGAACACTGGTGAGGCTTGGAGTGAACTGGAGCTGGATGATGTCAAGGTGGCCCCACAGATTGACAAGATTCTCAACGACACACAATGGCTCGATGACGCTACAGGTAAACTACAACACCACTCGCAACTTGTATATATTTTTTCTCCTCTTTCGCTGTTTTCCTTTTTCTCTCTATTTCTCTGTCTGTCTGTTTCTCTCTCCCTCTTCAAGGTTGATGCAGTATTCATAGCGATATTAATCTCATGCACATAGACAGCCCATACATATATACTTACACATATACACACAGGCGGAACAACATCAGTTTTATCAGCCTCGCCAGAAAATGACCGACGCCCTAAGAGGAAGGAGTGTGACTGTCTCTCATCTTGCAGGTCTGATCCCACACTGCCTGGCCATCCTCAAGCTGTGCCACCAGATGACTGAACGCCTCGTGGCCACTACTATGACCCCCATACACAGGGACAGACTTCACCACATCATTGAGGTACCGGGCACACGTTCTTGGATGCAGGGTTGTATTCTGGAGTATTTGTTGCACTTTGGAGGGTTCAGTATACTCTCTCTAAGGGGGTCAGGAATCAGTAGCCCTGATAATTATTTTCCTTCATAATAAGACCAAAGTTTTGAGGAATCAGAAGCGCTGCTATAGTAACCCTCAAGTGAGTAATAACCATAATGTGATATAAGGTGTGAGTTTGTGCCCTACTGTTTTTCTTGTCCATGCAGGTAACCCGTCGACTGTCCCCTCGCATCAACGACGTGGCCCGGGCTATGTACCCTCCCCTGGACCCTCGGCTGCTGGAGGCTCGTTGTTCGGCCTTGGTGCTGACCCTGACACTACTGGCCTGGCATGCACGCTACTCCACCTCCAACTCCACCGTCACATTCATCAACGAGGCTCTCACGGACATGGACACTCACCTCACTGTACGTAAACACGCTATGTAGTACTGTTAACTCATTTCATCTAGTACCGTTAACTCACTTCACTGTACACGTATCCAATACTGTTAACTCATCTCACTCATCTCATCTAGTACTGTTAACTCATCTTACTTTACGTATCCAGTACTATTAACTCATTTCACTCACTTCATCTAGTACGGTACTGTTAACTCATCTCACTTTACGTATCTAGTACTTTTAACTCATCCCATTATACACGTATATAATACAATAATTTATCATACAATACATACAATATCTAATCTTACATATAATACCTTACCATACAATACATACAATATTTCATCTTACATACAGCATCTTATCTTTTATTCAGTGCCTAATCATACAATGCATACAATATTTTATCTTACATACAATACCTTATCATACAATGCATACACTATCTTATCATTTAATACCTCGTCATACAATGCATACAATACTTTATCATACAATACATACAATATCTAATTTTACATACAATACCTCTTCCTACAATACATACACTATCTTATCATTTAACATACACCAGGTGCTTCACGAGGCAGCCCGGAGCCACGAGATCAACATCCACGGTATCTTTAGTGAGGACGACGCCTGTAACCCCTCCGAGTGCTGACTGACCCTCATTGATGACACTTTATTTACTCCTGTCTGTGCTGATGGATGAGTAGGTCTTGTTATTTAACGAGTGCTGACCCCTCTCCACTCCCCCTCCCCCCTTTTTTTTTTTTTATTCTGACCCTCATTGCCGAACCTTTACCTCTTATTATTATTATTATTACTTTTTTTTTTTTTTTATTATTATTATTATTATTATCATTATTATTATTATTATTATTATTATTATTATTATTATTATTATTGTTATTATTATCATTAATATTATTACCATTATCATTACTATTATTATTACCTGTTATATCATGTTTACAACTTAATTTTATAACTATATAATACATAGATCTATAGATAAATATATTTTTTTGCTATAAGTAAGGAAAATTTTTATATACATTATACTGATAATATTTTTTCTTTCTTAGAGTTTTCTGGACATATGTAAGTTCTAACATTGTTCCATTAATATATCAGTTAATATTGTTATTTTAGTTTTTGTTTATCATACCTATAGTGTAAGGAAGGTGAACTCGTGGAAAAGAGCACGTGGCAATATTCTCATTCACAGTTCTCAAGGGAAATCAGGGGCCCACTATAGTCATCTTTAAGGGACCCTGTGATGTAGTCAGAAAATTGGAGGTAAATAAGTCCTTCAAATATTGCCACGAAACACCACCTACAGTAGATGGCTGAAGCGTGTTTTGTGTGCACAGTCAGGGGAAATCAGAAGCCTCCAATTCCCATACACGATCACAGGGTCCTTAATTTCTGAAACACCAATCTTGCATCAACAACAAGTGACTGACCTCTTCCCAAGCAGCTGATGCCCAGACAGACAAATATGTTCAGACAGATAAATAAGGAAACCAACTCTAAGTAAAAATTTAAAATGCTATACTCTCGTAATTCCACAAAAAAAGGTTGAAA
Organism: Petrolisthes cinctipes; assembly: GCA_033782935.1. Taxonomy (NCBI): domain Eukaryota; kingdom Metazoa; phylum Arthropoda; class Malacostraca; order Decapoda; family Porcellanidae; genus Petrolisthes; species Petrolisthes cinctipes. The sequence continues at coordinate 60,511 of JAWQEG010003393.1, read as the reverse complement.
TCGAGCATCAGTTCACAAACCCTCGAGTTCAGAAAGCCATCATGAGGGATGTATTATCGAATTTCAGTGACCAAACACGAGGTATAGTCAAGTTAAGTTGTACATACCTTGAGCGACCAAACACGATTATGGGAATGCTACTTTGTCTTGGCTACTGTTCTGGGTAAATCTGGGCGTTGTACAAGTGTCAGACGACCATTTTACCACTCGACTGATGGCTTCCTGGAACTCTGTGGCTCAGGTCGGTGTTGACATTGTTGACTCATGTGTCGTGAACCTGTGGGTAAATAAACAGTCGTGCCTGTATATTCCCACGGTTTGGCTGACTGAGGAGGGTGACATTGGTGTGGTTATAACATTGTTTTTTTTTTTTTTTTTTTTTTTTTTTTTTTTATCCTAGCAAAAGTGAAGCTATTCCCCTCCTAACACTGTGGTCTTAAGATACACGTTCCGCTTACATGCATACATTACAGTATTTATAAGTTACAAATGAGTAGCCTACCCAGTTGAGAGAAAAAAACAAAACAGTCAGAGGAGACCAGCCAGATAGCAACAGCATTGATTAGAGAAAGCTCGTAATAGAGAAACGTTATCAATTTATACTAATATGTTCCGACATCATGCGGTGTTATGGTAAAATTGTGTCTGTTTCCCAAAACTGTTTTCATTCACTCACTTACTAACAGTCAAGTTCATTACTTTCACATTTCATTTGCCACTCACAACCATCATTACCACCCACACTATAGTATATCATTCATCGCTACTACTATATTCTACTACTATCACTACCCACCACCACGCATGACCAGCCACGCCAGGAGTATGCAGGTAAGGCGAGACATGACCAAAGGCGAGGCATGTGAGGGACGAGACAGTATTGTTTCCAACCCAACCAAGAGCAGACAGTCACCAGGAGTTGCCAAAGGTGGTGTGAGTTTTGTGTCACGGCAAGTACGAGGGTATGAATTATAATACAGTATTTGGATAACCTTAGGCCTACTAGTACTACGGCAACTACCACATGATACTACTATTGTACAACTACTACTATTAATTCTACTCCAACAGCTACTACTACTATTACTACTACTACTACTAATACTGCTACTACTACTACTACTACTACTTCTACTACTACTAGCCTACTACTACTACTACTACTACTACTGACAGTCCCTATTACAAGACAGCGTAAAGTATGTGTATCTGCATCCCATTTAAACCAAATAACCTTCTTTATCATTTCTTGGTGTGAGGGTCGTTTCCTTCTCATCATATTATTTTAGGATAAACATATCTTTGAGGAAAAACAAAACAAAACTGACTGCAATCTGTCCATATATACCTGTGAAACAATGATTTTTTTTTCTATTTTCTGCATATAAATTTTCTAAGAGTTCAAGATACACGTAGAGTTTGCCGTGAAGCAGTAAATATAAGATAATAATTGAATAACACGAAAATAGTAATGAATCGACTCACTTATTTCTGTTACAAGTTAATCTAATGTGCATATCAATTTTTTTTCTTTCTTTGTTTATTTGTACAATAAATTTTGAAGGGTTCTTTCTGGGTTCAGTTCACCTGCTGTATGGAAGCGGAGGGATAACGTGGTTGGCTCTGTATCCTATTGCTACCTATGTATATAGATTTTATGTAGATTAGCTTGTAGTTAGTTACCCTTAGTATTGCGATCACACACACACAAACACACACACACACACACACACACACACACACACACACACACACACACACACACACACACACACACACACAAACACACACACACACACACACACACACACAGAAAGATGTACAGAAATATAGTTTTCAAAATAGAGTAATAGACGAATGGAATAAATTACCAGAAGAAGTAGTGTGTGTCAAAACATACATAACTTTAAAGAAAAATATGATAATTGTGTTTTAAAATACGGGACATTACGAGCTTGACTCAATCCTGTAAAGATACAAATACAAATAGGTAAGAACACACACACACACACACACACACACACACACGTATTAGAGGTATGGATACTCAGTTCTAGTTCACCTTTTTGACGCATGTGAGTCTGAAAGTTGACGTGGTTGTGAATGAAAGGGCTTTATATTATTCACATAAAAAAACTTTGAAGGTAAAGAGGCGAGTGAGGGAAGGTGCGTGATGGTGTGGGAAGGTGTGTGTGTGTGTGGGGGGGGGGGGGAGCGTGTGTGTGTGAGTGGTTTCCCAAAGTGATATACTCAATTTGATAGCCAATCGTGAAAGAACTATATTATTCATCACGAAACTTGTGTAAAAAAAAAAAAAAAAAAAATCCATCCAGTAGGTAGTTTAAGGGGAAAGAACAGTGTTGGTAATTTTTGAGCAGTTGATCCCTCCAAACTATTCTAAGCAACAGGCCACCATTCGTTTTGTTAATCTGCATGGTCCTGTTTCCTGCATGGCATACTTTGGAGGAATCAAGGCACTCTAATGTACCAAAAGTGTATTGCCCCCTTAATTAAGCATATACCTTATAATTTATAGCTGTCTGTCTAATATAAATAACGTGTGCGTCAGTCGTTGAAAATTATTGCCTTCTGTGTTGTGTGTCAAATATAGGGAAAAATATCATAATGCTCTTACCTGCCTTCATTAACTCTTGTTCCCTTCAACCACATACTGGATTACTCACCAAGGTTCATAGATAAAGTTGACTACATGTGTAAATTCTGCATCACTGATCATTTAGCAGTTTTGTAGCGATAATAACATGTGGATATTCTAATTACGTGCAGGTTTGTTTGTTTATCTAGCACTACATGTCTAACTCAAACATACACACACATAAGGAAAGTCCAAAGCGGAAGTTTCTGATTTCTTTTACTTTTCTTCACATATGTATCAGGAACAATGCATTTAGGTTTCTCTATATATGATTTTGTAGATGAATTAGTACCTATGGATTCCTTCAAAGTATGTCACACAATCACACAACACTTTCCATATATGTAAAAGGAATTATGTCACACAGTTTGGATTAACCTTCAACTGACTGACGGCGTTACAGGCCCTCTAATTCACAACGTAATTTTTTTGTTTTGAGTTCTCGAACCTTTTATGTCAAGAGCATTGGCAAACAACTTTATATCCCCAGCAGGCACTTACTGAAACACTGGTCACTGCTTAAGTTTCTCGGTAATGAAAGTCAGCACTCAGGTTCAGGAAATTGAATGTGAAATGGGAACTCCTCCTACTCATTCTGGATTATTCACCTGATTGCATGGAGCTCCACTATACTTGTACTACTTTACGGGTTGTGTGGTGAAAGCAACGCGTGACATTACATTTTATTCACCTATTTTCTTTACATACACTTTACATTTGTAGCAGCAAGGTGACAAGGCAGGGGGAATGGCTTACTACTACTACTACTACTACTATTATTATTATACAAATGAAGACTGGAACCAGATATCTTGCCTTTAGTCCTCACCTTAAGCAATGTATTCGTAGATATAAAATCATTCAGACATTGATTGGTGTGTTACAAATCTCTAACTCTGTTCTTAGACAACGGGTAGCCTAATTGAAGGAATCCTCTCTCTGTTAACTGAATTATGTCTAAATTTCGTCGATACAATAACTGTACATTCTTAATTGAAGGTACTCGTGAGGGTATATTGAAGGGCTACTGATTCCTCCAAACTATGCCACGAAACGGATCCCCATTTAGTACCATTGAGGGCGTCTGTGTTCTAGTATAGTTAGGAGGAATCAATAGCACTTCAGTTTACCATAAAGAAGTCCTCCCCTTAATTAACCAATGACCAATATGTATAACACCCTTAATACACACAGGCTAGTACCAACCCGGGGAGGCCTACATTACAGTACAATAACAGTAATGTTGATATTGGCTTTGTTGACTGTGGCGGGTGTGGGCGGCGGCGGCGGAGGTGGAAGTAATGGTGTGTGGGCGGGAGAGAGCACCACCACCACCACCATCACTACAGACCACCTCACCTCCCTCCTGGTGGTGGACTATGTGTTGTATCATAGACTTCCGAGTGTGTGTTTTGTCAGTTCAACAGGTGAGCTTTTTCGTTCGTCTATCCACTCTATACTCCTTTTCGTCCATCGTATAACAAGTCCTGTCTTCGTAAATCCTTCTGCCTTCTATATAGAGTATGTGTATCGTAAGCCCTATATATAACTTTTTGGTCCATTGTAAATTCTGTCTTCCTTCTCACCCATCGTAAACCCTACTTTGTCGTCCATGCAACCTCTGTCTTTTCGTGCATCGTAAACCCTACTTTTTCGTCTATCTAAACTTCAGTCATTTTGTCTATCGTAAATCCTATCATTTTGTGTATGTGTATCGTATACCTTCTCGCCCATTGTAAACTCTAAACCTATTATTTAGACTTTTCATATTATTTAAAATGTCACTTTTAGAATTTCAATAACCTTTAAGAACTCTAGCATGCATACAAGATGACAGATATATAGATAGATTAACATGGAGAGAGAGAGAGAGAGAGAGAGAGAGAGAGAGAGAGAGAGAGAGAGAGAGAGAGAGAGAGAGAGAGAGAGAGAGAGAGAGAGAGAGAGAGAGAGAGAGAGAGAGAGAGAGAGAGAGAGAGAGAGAGCTCGTTCACAACACTCCTCTCTCTGATTGTGTACCTCCAACAACAGAATCCCAGCAGGACCCTTGGGTTGAACGGACGGCAGCGAGGGTGTCAAGGCTCACACAGGCGTACATGGCGGTGCTCAGAGGTCCCCAGCTGAGGGCGGCGTTGGGGAAGGAGATGGTGGTGGTGGTAGAGGAGGAGGAGGGATGGTGGCGGTGGAGTGGGAACATCTCCTCCAGTGACGCCGGCAGGAGTGGTGAAGCCAGGCTGTGTGGGGAAGGTCTTGTGGTGTTCCGTCTCATCTCTCACGACGACGCTCACTTTTTCTCTCTTGTATGTGACGTAGATCCTGACATCATGTTTATTTCTTGTCATTGATGCATCCCTAACTCACTGCAACTAAACAATTACTCATATTAATTTTATTTGTAATTAACCATTCACTATCCTTCACATGTAACCTCTCATCATTATTCGTCTCTAGTCACTCACTCTCTCTTTCCCTGAATTTTTTTTTTTTTCTAAGCTATCCCGTCCTCCTAAACTCATGTGAAATTTTAACTACAACCTTTCATCTCTGCTTCCTTCTTTCCATCAACCGTTCGTTTTACTGTCCGTGCTATACCATTCACCCAGTTCTATAAAAAGAAAGAGATAATATTCACTTTGTATTATGGGGATAAATATAACACACTGACTCCATCACTCAACTGCACTCACATTTCACTGTTTTGGTGTCTTCCTCTTTCATTCATTATTCTCTCTTCTCTTGGATTTTCATCATCATAACTCACATCAATCATGCACCAACTTGCTTTGCAGTAACTCACACAGTGACACACACCTCATCCCCTACCAATAATGTTTTTATTTCTTGTTCCACCTTTTTCTACATTCAACGAGAAGTATATAATAATGTTGCCGTGTGTTCTCACTTCCATGCAATAACTCACATAAAGCCACGGCTCATCCAAGACCACACCAACCATTATTGCCATAAATTCTTGCTATTCCTCCCTCCATATTCATCGGGAAAAGGTTTGCTTGCTACCTGGTACTTAATTATTCAAAGGTGCTTACTGTGTCTCCCGTGAGAATCAAATGCTGACCAAGAAAGCAGTACAAAGTAGAAAATATAGCCAATATATTGATAGTAAATTATGAACACTAGTAACCAACATTCCAACCTGTACCTTTCAAACCCTAAAGTAGAAATATATTGTGTCCGCCTCGAGTTTGGCATTACACTGAAACCCTTCTGTCTAATTTATTCACATATATTAGGAACTTGCTTCCACGTTTTTGTTTTTTTCAAGCGTTACATTATCTTTATTCATGTTATTTTCGGCGTAGCATATTCTTTTTATTTACTCTCATGGACTGGGTTAGCACTAATAATTTGTCGCAAGATGTGTAGCCTAATTCTCAAGCCTCTCTCTATCTAGTTATTCGCCCCCGACTTTGCTTTGCTTATTAGTTATCAGGTCGTTGAACAGACCCTGAGTTTTCCTCGAGTCCATATTAGTAGTTCCACCTTCACGCTCTCTCTCTCTGTAGGCTACTCCTTCAAAATCCGTCGGCACGTTTTTGAGTTATTCTGTTCACTACCTAACCAACCAACAAACAAACATGGGTGAAAACATGACCTTCCGTAAACTCGGTTAATGAAAGTAACGATGTGAATGACAGGGTTCGCTCTTCTTTCCTTAAGGTGTTTTCCACTACTTTGTCTGAGGCCAAGTGGTTACTGTTGTCTCCGGTACCTCTCCACAGTCTCCACCTCACCTCGCCATATCTTCCTCTCCACTCCAGGGTAAGTCATCCCTCACTTACGTCACTTTTCAGACAAAAGGCAGGTATGGAACAAAATGCTCATGAGATATGAGAGAGAGAAGAAGGAGATTCTCTAACCAAGTTTGTTTGAGAGGGAGACAAGCCACGGAAAGAAAAAAGAAAAAACATGATAGGTTTTTGCACGAGACTCACGTTCAATTTTCCTTAATAGTTAAAACGTGCCTTGAGGTTAAATTGCGTGACATTAAAACATTTGCATGCTTAGTGTAATACCAGTAAATATGTACGAGCTCTAATGTGTGTGTGTGACAGGTGACGGTAGGCGTGTATTCTGAAGGCAGCCATAAAGTAGCATTGATGGAGGCTTACCACGTCACTACAGAACACAACCTCACCCACCAGCTCTCAGGGTCATGGGTACTACACTCAGCACATGACCAATTCAAGGAGGAGGACGAAACCCTAAAAAATCTACCGAAATCTGCCTTCAGGAACAGCAGATTGAAAGCAGGTGAGGGTGTGCTGAATTTGCCAGGAGATGTCGACTGGGACACGTTCAAGAAGGATCTGAGGCCTGGTGAGAAGGTGTTGACCAAGAGCGTTAAGTTCGGCCGACTAGAGGAACTGCAGGGCGACCCCATATTAAGACGGGATGACCTGACTGGAGTTCATCTTCGCTGTACCACTATCCAGGTCGGTCAGTCATTTAATTTGTTTCCTGGTAAAATAGAGGCTCCTAATTCCTCCAAATAAATTGTGCTTGAAAGCAGATCAACAAATTAATTAATGTAGGTTGTATTCTGGAATAGTTTGAAGGAATACTAGACACAAAACAGCAGTGAATATCATGCCACAACGTCACTCTAGTTCATGTGCAACTCTATGGAACTCACACGCACACTTTCACACACATCTAGACTGGAGTGTATTGGGAAAGACTTTCGTCCTGACTCCTACAGTGGACGGACAATAACTGATGATGATGGTGATCATTACCTTTGACTAAAAAATATTTAAGGTATAGTATTAGAGGTTTGACATTTTGTACACATACAGATCACATTTCAGATTTAGCTGGTGGTGATCTCAGGAGGCCCCTACTTAATTAAATATAATTAGACTCCTTTAGTGTACAGTGTATACATCTGTCACATTGGTCACATTGTTCACAAGCTGCAGTAACAGTATTTGTTCATCATAGTATGTCAGGTCATGAGCTAGGGTATTTCTCTTGTACTTTTCCACGGGCTGTTTTTATTGATTTACAGAAGAGGTTCTCGAGTAGGCAAAAAGCATTGCATATTTAACACTTTCACGCTACTCATGCTTTGAACAGTCAACGCCCCCCCCCCTCCCCTCCAACCAGAGAGTGACAACAGAACAAGGAGTATGAATAACTGAAACAGAATATGTGAGAGAGATCACATGTATATAGTACGTCACCACATGTAGGTACAGTAGGTACGTCACTACATTTATATAGTACGTCACCTCATGTATTATAGTACGTGAACCGAGCCCAAAGGAGCCCCGGGGCTATCTATCTATTGTGGCTCACAGGTCGTCGTTGGGTATGTGTCTCATTAATTATTCATATAAAAAAATAGAGAGTTGACCACAATGAGCGTTTCTGAAAGACGTGGAATCAATTGTGTGTTGTAGACATGCAGTAATCCCACCTCCTTGTGACGCCCCTGCATACTTTTTTCACTACAGTCACCACCTCGGACCATATTAACTCCAGCTGCAGACGGAGGAGTTGAAGTCACAGGAATACTAGGCAGTGCCTTCAAACATATGATGGAAGTCGCTAATTTCACGTAAGATTAAATTCTTGTTGTCTGTCGGATAATAACTACCCTCTCTGCTGACAATATTGAACTTCGAAATCTTAGCACAAGACGAGAACGTTAATTCCGCACCAAATTGTGACAGAGAACACAAAATAATGTTGCATTATAGTACCGTATCTGCATCAGAACTTTTGCAGTACAGGTAGAGTATATGATGTTATAAAAATTTTTGCTCACCCAGGAAATTTATTACTATCTGGTTACGGTAATGGATGAAATTTTCTTGATGTGCATGTAAAAATTAACATGATGGTGTTTTATCTTAATGAATTGGCTAGAAGTGATAAATGAACAAACCGGAACCAGAGAAATAAGTGCTAAAACCATATCACCTCAATATGTATGTGATGTAACCATGACATTTCAAGGTTGACTGATATCCCATACTTCCTGGCATCAGGTCAAAATGCAGGAGTACAAGGGACGGGCAGTGGGGTGGCGTTGTGAATGGAAGGTGGACGGGTATGGTTGGAGATATAGTGAGGGATGAGGCAGATATTGCCCTCGCCTCACTCGACGTCACTCAACAGCGCACCGAAGCTGTTGATTTTCTAATGGTCATCGTCAGAACAGAGTAAGTTTTTCAGCTAACTGTACTTGACTTGGAAGGGTATTATCAAGTTGGATAGTCTAGTCTAGAACGAATTAAAAAAAGTGTATCCAGGTGGAGCTTAAACACATCTCGAGTTTTCAACAGCAAGTACAGTACAGTATAAAATCATAGCCTGGTTCAATGACTATGATTGCTGATGAAGTTGTCCCAGAGTTAAATAGTAGTGCATCAACAAGTCCTGCCACAGTTACAGGTTGGTCATGAAGCGCCCCACTAATGATGACCGTATGTGGAAAACTTTCACCTCGGAGTTTACCAGAGAAGTGTGGGTAGTGCTGGCAGTGATGCTGGTGGTACTCGTATTTGCCCTTTACCTTGTCACCCGCTACACAAATGATCCCACCTTACCCTTCAGCGACTGCGTCATCATTGTTGTGAGCGGATTGTGTGGACAAGGTAATTTTATTTTTGATTATTGATTTTAAAGAATTTAACTGAGTATAACTGAACTTTGCAATTTGAAACACATAAAATTTTCATCTTCCTATTAAAAAAGGATATTTAGTTTCACTGAGAATTAGCTGTCCGTACACTAAATTTCAGAGAAGTAGGCCTAGAGTACATGAATGTAAATATATTTCATAAATATATTAACAGATAAATGACATGCACACATTTTTCAGCTAATGTATTGTGTCATACGTAGGTTTCAAGGGATTATGGACGTACACAATACCTCAAAAAATTATCGGGCCTCTTTTTTCGGCAAATAATCTGAAAAATCAGCGAGACACGAGTGACCCACAACTTACAATTTTGAAGCTATCGTACCCTCTGAGTGCCGATACATATTTGAGGTATTGTACCCATATCCGATGCAAATTACAACTATTTTGTAAATCCCTCCCTAAATGATGGTGTAAACATATTTCTATAACTACTTGTAGGATGTATCATAGACTTTCAAGCAGCAGCAAGTAGACTGGTGGTCCTGACGCTGCAGGTGCTCCATGTGTTAGCGATGGCTCATTACACCAGCCAACTTGTATCCTCAATGGCTGTAGGACCTCCACTACCTGATATCGCCTCACTTAGTGAAGTTCGACGTCATGACACCCTCAAGCTGGGCTTCATTCAGGGTTCCTCTGTCACTGAATACTTCAAGGTGATGCACAGTCAGTTAAAACTAAACCTGGTCCACTCAGTCACAATCTGTTTAATGTTGCAGCAGTTCAATTTTCATATCTTCAAATGTGTGACAGAGGAAGATGATTCCTGATTCACTATGGTCTTAATGAAGCATGTGTACACCAATAAACAAATGTTGCTGCCAACATGTCCATCCATCATGTGACCAAGTGGAAATTTGTAAATTAAATAAAAATATTAATGACCTTGAAGTCATGACCTTCCAACTTCCAGCTGCAGTATAAGTACACAGATTGTAACCTTCTAACATAATTGGCCTAGACAGAGCATATTTTATTCATGGAAGAAACAGCCAATTATACATACATACAAATATATTACATGCCCTGTACAAGACTAAATGTACATTTTTTCCTAGCAATTACTAAAGCCTTCATATGTTGACTAATATCCAGTGAAAATGTTTATGCACGTTGTGTCTTGCATGTCAATTCACGTACTGTATATGGTACTGTCACGGTCGAAATACTGCCAATGTACCGTAGTTTTGTTTTCATGCATATCGGTCCTATTATCGGAGTCTCTGTTAGTTTTATAATTACACCGTCAATACTACTTCATTCTCAGACGTCTCAGAGTCAGGACCATCAGGTAATTTGGCAAACGATGGATAAAAACAACTTGGTGAAGAATCGTGAGGAGGGCATGACCAGGGTTCTTGAGAAACCCTTCGTCTTTCTGGCAGCAGGACACTACCTCAACCAGGAATATGGCAGAGACTGTCGATACTTCATTCTTCCTACATCAAACTTTCCCTCCATGAGTGCTCTTGCTGTTAAAAAGGGATTCCCATACACTCCTGCATTGAATAAGATGTAAGTACCATACTTTGTCATTTGAATGTTAGATTATCATCAACAATTTTCTACTTCTGAGCCTCGAGTTTCTCATCATCCACTTGCATGTTTATTGTTACACTCCTAGGCTACTCCTCTTCCCTCTCCACTATCTTTACTTTCCTTTTATTCAAATATACAATACCTTTAACCAATGGTGTTCACACATCTCTGCTAAACTTTCCACGAATATTTCTAGATACTGTACTTCTCACTGCCGAAAAGCACCACATCATTAAAATACATCAGATTTGAAATAGACCACAATTTTCCACCCTATACCATCTCTTCTTGTTCCACTCCATAAATGTACTTTACACACTGAACACTCCATGACTCCACACATCCTAGTCTCACTCCAACAGAGATTATAAATCACACATTCACACACAAAAAAGTTTCTTCTTACTGGCTATTTATCATTGTATATAAATAAAATTGTTACAGTACTAACTCTTTTTTCTCTTGCTGCACAATGGGTAGTATCATGAAGATGAGGATGACAGGACTGCTGAAGAAGTGGCAAAATGAGTGGAGTCCCCATCATGCTGAATGTAATGACTTCGAGTACTCTCCAGTAGAGTTCAAGATCATCGTCACTGCCCTCCTCCTCATGAGCACTGGCATCTGCCTTGCTCTTTCTTGTTTAATTTGTGAGAACCTGATTAGTAAAAGATAATCAAGGGTATGGATTGACAATTCAGGAACTTTTGGACTCTTTCACAAGTGTTGTGATGTGTGTTGTTCTCTAACATTTAACAAGTAGCCTACTTCAAGAAGCAGCATCTGGAGAGGTTGGCAATAGTTACAGTAATTGGGCTTTGATATCTCATCAGTCCTGAATCAACCAATTTCTGCAGTCGGCAAATACGAAGGAAAAACTATGCATATAATAGACTATAAACTGAGAAGAATAAAGCCTGTACCTATGTAAGTTAGGTCTTCATTATTTTGTTTTACTGACTTCGTGTAGATATATTTTAAGTACTCCTCATATTAAAACTCACTTTGTATATATTTTACCTACAGTATGTCTGATGATGAGGATTAAATTATCTCGAAACTTCACAAATTTTAATAAATAAATCTTGGTGCCAGTCCATAGTCTCCATCTCCTGGTCTACAATGTTACCAACTTTATATAATAATTATGTTAGCATATACATAGTGCAAAGACTGCCATAAATGCACCAGCAGAGTGCCCAAATTAGAATAAAAAGCTACAGCAGCAAGATGACAAAGAAACTTTTTAGTTCTTTTTTATAATATGCAGGGCTTATACAGGTCAATAATCATCATTTCTGAAAGTAAATGGGTGAAAGAAGAAAAAAGGATTCAGTTTCAATCTGAACACATGCCTATTACAGGTATGGGAAGAAGTACCCTAGTGGTATTATGTGAGCAACGTTTATCCTTCTCACCTATGGATGACAGGGTACCAGGTATTTATGGTTTTCATATGGTGTGATTCAGGGTTTCAGTTCTTGTGATTCCTATCGATCTAAACTGTATCAAAATACAAATATCAATGACATTAAATATCACAATTATTGTGGTAATCAATATAACTATTACTAATGCTTTCCTCACTTCTTAAAATTCCAACAAAGAGTGACCATGGCAGGAGAGCCACAAGGTTACTTTAACCCTATACATCTGCTTAGTCCTTTAATTACTTCTGTACCCTTTCCCATCTTCTTTCTTGTGTGCAAGAGAGATAATAATGAGGGTGTCACATAGGGCATATTTTCATTCTTGGTAGTACCTTGCAATATGGTCAGCATGTTGATGGCAAGAAAGGGAAGAGTCCTTCAAATCTGAGGACCATGAGGTTGGAAAGTGCAGAGTCAAGCAGTGTACAGAAATTATGGTATCCATTCTTTCTAAACATACCATTACAGTAGTCTTGCAGTGATGCGACATATTGCCTTTCCTACTAACACATGGTACAGTTCAGTAAGCTGCAACTGTTTTATATACTGCTACCAGTGGTCAGTTTTATTTTAAAATTTGGTTGCCCCTGATACACAGATCCAAATGTAGATGGACTTATCTTCCACAGTGATGTACAGTCCAAGTGGTGAGATGGAGAATGGATACTCCAGTACAAGGCAAGTGATTAAACTGATTTCTGGTTACAGTGGACACACCCATAATGGATATGACCACTACAAATATTATAGCACAGGTATTGTCCAAGTGTAAATATCTTATTTCCCAAGAAGTATTATAAACAATAGTGTGTATATCAACATCTATGTCCCATATTAACCCACTCAGGGGTGTAGCTAACTCATTTAATTAAGGAGGTCAGCCAACCAATTCCCATGATGGCATGACAATATGAAAAACTTCATAGTTTGTAAAATTTAACTCCATTATTTCAAACTGTCCATACTTAAATAAAATATACAGAATTCTCAAAAGAAAAACAAAGTATTGGCTACTGAAACACTTCTACAAGGCTTAGATGGTCCTCAACTTGGTGGCTACTCACTCCTTTGAGCTGTGCCATAAAACAAAACCAACCTGTGAGTAACCCAAAGTAGACTTGTCTCTTGGCAAAATTTGGATAAACCAAAACTTTCATTTTTGTTGACATTATGTCACCCCTAAACTCACATTTAAGTCAATCTCTTGACAAACTATCTCCTTTCTTCTCAACACTTATTCATTTTTACAATATATATGTACTGTACACAAGTATGACATTCATCTAAACATTAAAAGAGAAATTGGTGCCGATTATAGTTTACAGTATTAACAATAATGGATCACTTCAAGATGTTCCTAAAATATTACAGAGGCTCCACAGCTTGTTATGGTAGAATTGTATCCTATCTCAGTCAGTGAAATGAGACAAGGAAAGGTACTGCACCTTCTATTCACAGTATCTTTGAGCCATATTACTAAAACATTATGGTACTATAATGATACCTTTCCTATTATTACCATTGTCATTTTACACATGATTTGCATAGGTTGGCTTCATGGTATTTGGGCTATGAACCTCTTGGTCAAAAATGGGGAAAGATTAAAGGTTAACTGTTAGCACATTGTTTCCCACATGTCTGCACCACTTCATACATGAAGGTATAAAAGAGAGTGAGTTAGAGGGGGATGGCATGCTCTGAAGGAAAAATATATGAAAAATCAGCATTACCAATCTTAAATATGAGGGTCATTGTCTTCAGTTGAATAAAAGTAATACTTTTATGTATTCAACTTCACTCTGAAGGAAAGGTGGAACACCCCCGATGTTGTCATTCCACCAAATAATTCACAAACATCATTCCTACTTGAAAATTTGCAATAAATATCTGAAATGCCAAATAATATTTCTTAATTTTAAAATGTCAAGTCAGCCTACTTGAGGAATATGGTAATAATCATTAATAAATTAAGAGTAATTATAACGATGATAATAAAAGGCATAAAATAATATATATTAGGTAAATGAGGCACAGATAAATTAAATGAAAGAAATGATGATTTGTTATAGAATGAGAAGGGATTGGATAGAGCTGGTGGCTGAAGGTAGTGGTAGGTTAAAGCTTGACTGTGCTGGGGTGAATTTTGAATCCCGTGGTGGCGGCGGCTGGGTGTTTCTGCCTTCTGCTAACTGCTGTTGATGCTATTATTTAAACGTACTTCCAGAATCTGTTGCAGAGTTCTGGGTATCCTGTGCCAATGCTGGTGAAGTACTTTACTATATCTGCAGCAAGTTTCTATAACTAATCTGAAATAAACAAAATAATACCATTCACTTAAGTCACTATACAATCTTTATAAGAATCTAAGTACAGTATGACCGAATGTCATACTTTTCAACCACAGGTTCAGGAAATATCCAGCAGCACCCATAAGCATTACTGCATGAGATATAATTCACTAGCAGAAGTAACTCATGTTCTACAAATACAATGAAAAAAAATAGAACACTATGTCAGTTTCAACAAATAGTCAAATTAGGGAGGCCCTAAAAGGGATGTTCAAGACTTATTATACATCATTAAATTTCTATTGAGAACAGACAAACAAACGAACACACTTTATGAAATATGCAGTGTATATTAATGCAACACATAAATCACTGATAAAAAGATATTCCTTTCTTTCACACATAAATGTATATTTTGAGTCACAAAAACTTTCTTCCCTTTCCTCCATGAGAATAAAACTAATGCACACATGGCATACATTACCTTTGTAAAGTGGGAGGACTGAACCTCAATATCACCATATCCTCAGCATGGTCCTGTAACAAACATGGAAAATTATTATTCTAAATTTTCCAGTTTAGAAGAGCTCATATTATATTGTTCAATTGTACTGAAAAAGGTAAGGACTAAAGGTAAAACGACCACAAATAGAGAGATCCAAAATCATGTACAATTTTGTTCAAACTGTTGAGTCACATTGCAAGTGAAGAGCATAAGTTGTAGTAAATGGGGAATGGAGATATACAGTAGTGTTCAGGTGTTGATTTGGTGTGCCATTGGGCTGTAAATATGAAAGATACACATACTGTATATAGCACAGTATCATATACTGTATGTATATTGTACTGTATACATACTTCTGTATAAAAAATACTTTACCTTTCAATGCAACAAAAAGTATCAGAAAATGCTCCAATCCATGCAAACAATGCAAAGTTATTATCTACTCCGACCTTTCTATCCACTATATTAACATTTCTAAGTGGTCTTCCTTCTTGCCAACCCCCTTGACTAAAGGACATCATGAATTTCAAAACTTCAAATGCCAGATTGATGTCTTTTCTAAAGCTGCGTCCACACTAGGGGTTATGAGTCTGGGCGGTGTTGCTGGGAGCTGGATTTGGTGCCCCGAGGGCTGTTGGCAACACTCCCCAAGTAAATCTAGACAGTGGGCATTTTTGGGTAGGAGCGCGGACTCACGGAACGCCAGTCACGCTTTGCGTGTCGTTGAGAGAGGACGTATGCTGCTTCATTCTCCTTCCTCACCATGTTATGTGCTGCTAACTGTACACGCATCTATAAATGTCCTGTCTCCTCTCACTCCCAGTCAGATAATGCAAATAATTATGCTGTTGGGAATGAACAATAATAATAATAATCATAATCAATAATAATAATAATAATAATAATAATGGATCACTGCTTCTACAAAATTCAAGAGTTTAGTATGGTTTAAATCATAAATTATTTATAAATACACTTGTGTGTATGTGTGTACAAAAACACCAACACAAGCACACTGCCTGCCTGCGTGGTGGCGGACGTACGATACTGGGGGCATGCCACGTAACTGTCTTGCAAAGTGTGGAAGCGGGCCCACCCCATCAACACGACCCAACGTTACACCACCTGCGTCATTGCCCCTAGTGTGGACGCCGCCTGAATGATACTTTCTGAAGCGTAATATTCCCTGTATCATTATCTACATCAAATATTAATGTAAATATCTAAAAAAGACAATATCTCATTCCTTTCTAGCTAGCTTCCTTTCCTAGTAGGAGAACTAGGGAAGAAAGAGGTTAGGAAAGCAATAAGGAAGGTTGAAGATGGGAAAGGCTGAGGGGATGGGATAACTGCAAAAATGTTGAAGTGTGGGGGTGAGATAGTGGTGGAGTGGATGTTGCTCATTTGCACATTGGCCTGGAGGCTGGGCGGAGAGCCATAATAATTTGGTGCCTCTGTATAAGGGGAAGGGAAGTAGGGATGAGTAGCTATAGTGTGCCGAGGAAGATGTATGAGAAGGTTCTTACTGAGAGACTGATTAAAGTAACAGGGAATAAAGTCAGTGAGGAGCAGGGAAGGTTTAGAAATGGGAGAGGATGTGTGAACCAGATCTTTGCAATAAAATCAACAGTGGAGAAATATACAAGGAAGGGTAGGAAGCTGTATGCTGCTTTCATGGACCTGGAGAAGGCATACGAGAGGGATGATAGGAGAGCTATGGCAGATGTGTTAAGGATTTACGGTGATGGTGGGCACTTGCTGGAAGGCATTGAGGCCTTTTATAGAGAGGAGAAAGCATGTTATTAGTGTAGGGTTGAGGCAGGGGTGTATTATGTCACCATGCTATTCAATATCTATATGGATGGTTGTATGAGGGAGATGAAGGCCCAAATTGATGGCCTGGGAGTCAAGCTGAGGCTAAATAGAGTAAACTGGTCCTTGGTGGCAAGCTTATTTGCTGATGATCCTGTGTTGATGGCTGAGAGCAAAAGGGAGTTGCAGAGGGTGGTGGATATTTTTCAGTCCATTTGTAAATGAAGGAAACAGAAGGTGAATGTTAGTAAAAGTAAGGTGATGGTATTTGAGAGGGTAGCAACTGAAGTGATTGACTTTGTAACACCATATAGAGTGGGAGTGATAACTGGGACTAAGTGTGAGATAATTCTATGGGGTGAGAGGATGGAGGAGGTGAGGGAGTTTCAGTACTTGGGAACAGTTCTGTGTAAACATGGCAGGATGGAAGGGGAATTTAGAGTGAGAGTAGTGAGAGGTAGACAGATCATAGGATCACTGGGGAGAATCATGAAGGTTAGAAATGTGAGTATGGAAGTAAAAATGATACTATGAAATAGTATAATCCTGCCAATGCTGACATAAACGTCGGAGACATGGAGTAGGGCTTACCAGTCTAGAATAGGTGCAGTGGAAATGAGTTACTTGAGTGGAGCATATGGCCTTACCAGGTGGGATGGGGAAAGTATTGAGAGTGTGTATGAAAGATGTGGTATGAGTGAGAAGGCAATTGGTATAAAGTGTGGAGTGGTTGAGAGGGTAAAGCATAATACAATGAGGTGGTTTCAACATGTGGAGTTTGCAAAGAAAGTGTATGGAAGGAAGTTGTGGGAATTGGTGAGAGAGGTAGATCACCCGTCAGACGGGAGAACAGAGTGGAAGAGTAAGAAAGGGAGAGGAACATGAGAAGCAGAGGAGGGCTTGACCAAGTAAGGAAGGAGTGTTGGAACAGGGAAAACTGGAGATTTTTCTGCCGTGGCCTCCCCTTGAGGAGAGTTCCCGGGGACAAAGGGGCGTCAGAGCTATCAATAGATAGTTTCTAGCTAATATACCAACCAATCCCTTTCCTCTCCACCTTGTTCTTGGCTTAAGGCGGCTTCACACGGGGCAATACGCAGCTGGTTTTGCTACCCTCTAGCAAAATTTGACGATGGCGGCTGAAATTGCTAGCAGGGTTGGGAAGACCGACCTGTCGGTGTTTTTCAGCCGAGTCGCGGCAATAACTGAGTATGGTGGTTCCTTTATCCCAGTTCCTCAGCAAACCTCTTTCTCGTCCGTCTCTTTTTATTCTTTTTCTTACCTTCTTTTCGTCATGACTTTCTTCTTCTTCTCTGTATTTTCCCGTTCCCTCGTTTCCTCCATCCTCTTCATTTTCCCATCATTATTATTATTATTATTATTATTTTCATCTTTCATTCATTTTGTCACTGGGTCTTTCTTATTTCTCTCCAGTGCTTCATCTTTTCATTCCTTTCGTTTCTTCCTTCTTTCTTTCTCCGAGTTGACCAGTTGTGTTTATATAAAGTGACAGCCAACGACGTGTCCACAAACGTTTCTTCTCTTCTTCTTTTTCATGGCCAAAATAACGGCAACAGCTAATACGGCTTCCTCGTCGGTAGAGGTATCCATCTTCAAGGTGAAATGATTACTATCGATGATTTAATTTTTATGTTTAGTCATCGGAAAATAAATGTAGCTTGTGTAACATGTATTCCTATCCACCATATGCCTACTTTTTAAGGAAGCCTTTGACTTTTTGAGGGACATTGATATTTTGAATAACAAAATTATTATCTCAGAATCCAGTAATCGTAACGATAATTGATTACTAATAGATTATTTTCGTTAAAGTAATCAGTAATCGTGACTACTAAAATCTGGTGGTATCGCCCACCACTACCATCTTGTTTGTTTACACGGCCTATTATAGCAGCTAGTCTGCCATCTCAGCTGCTGAATGCTCCCGCTCGTGTGTAGGCTTTTGTCGAAAATTGCCGCTAACTCCGACTAGACAGGGCTGGCTGGAAACTAACGGGTAGCAAAACCAGCCGCGTATTCCCCCGTTTGAAGCCGCCTTTACCCTTCCAACCATCTCCATGATATATACAGTATAGTGTTAGTTTAAAATGTTAGTAAGGAATGAAAAGCATTTTACTATTTAAGCTTTTTGTTAAGTAGTGGAAAAGGAAACTGATATTATGGTGCTCAGAATAAGGAAATTAATAAATTTCATATTATGAAGTTCGAAAATATAACAGATGCAATTATTACAATGAGCATGAGTATTGTGATATAATACGGCTGTGTGAGGCCAGAGTGGATGTAGAGTTGTCCAGGTGGCTCCACAGAAGCAGTGTGCCAGCATCTTGGCAACCCATGGTCATATGCAAGATCCACCTCCATCCAAGACACCCCAAGGGCCATAATCTCACCACCTTCTTCTACCTCCATCAACCAGCAATCATCTGCATGGTCACAGCATTCAGAGTCAGTGACATGCTATCTTCCACAGAGAGTGCTATGTGTGTCTGAGTAAGTGCACAGTGTATAAAATCAGAACTACTCTGATAGACTGGTCATTACTACCCAACCATGTTACTTATAATGGCTGAAGGTTCAACAAACACAACCAAAAACTAGCTGTTCAGCAACTGCTCCCATCAAGTCAAATATTTCTTCATAAATTGAGTACAACCTTCCTACAAAGCTAAGTTTGAAGAATGATGGTGGTCATGGATACTGGCCTCAAAATGTAAAGTATCATAAATTTATGGTTAACAAAGTCTAATCTATTTCTGCTCTTGTTTGTGACTAAGATGTGAGAAACACCACACAGCATCTTCAAGACAAACAAGCAAGAAATTATTATTAAGCAATATAAATTATACATTATTTGTCATGCTCCCACACCAAGACATGTCTCTACAGTAGATGTAAAGCTATAATACAGCTTGTAGTTTGTGAAGAATACAGATATCTGTAGTCCCCATCCACTAAACAAAACACTGAAAAATATACCTTTGGTTTTGACATGTCCAGAAGATTATTTCTTATTCCACCATAATAGATGACTTCACCAGGTGCGGTGGCAGCTGAGGTGTGCCACAGGACCTTACCAGTCCGATCAACATGTACTTGCTCCCACCTCCCTACACTCACATCCAGAAGCCACACATCCTCTGCAATGTAAGTTGAAGGTTCACACTCAATACATACACACCCTCTGTAATGTAATGAAGGTTCACTGGGTCACATAAGTATTGGTGTACAGGGGTTTTGGCGAGTTAAAACCTTTAGTACAACTGCTCCTGTGGGACACTAATATTTCAGTGATCTTCACTTTATGGTTCACAAATGATTCATACATACTGTATTGTGCACCATTACTTTTGAGTCAGTGTTCATATCTAAGACACACACACACACACTAAAATCTAAGGTGAAACTTCACATCCAGCACAAACATCCATTTTAAAGGAAACAGCACAACCACATTCACTATACTGTATAATGTTATTGCCTGTTGAAATTAATTCCATGTGGGAATGCTAATACTCACATTATCATAATTATAGCTGTGAAATTTTGGTGAGGCATGAATATGAGAAATCGAGAGTAAGAGCAGCAGAGATGGATATCATGAGAAGTGTGTGTGTAGTTGGAAAAAATGACAGAGTAAAAAAAAAATCCTGACATCCTTGAAAGGTTTGGTGTCAGTAAATCACTTGATTAAGAGTTGAGGAAAGTATTCTGAGAGGGTATAGGCAAGGGGAAAGACTGGATGAAGTTGTGTTGAAAGAAGGTGAGTGAGAGATAAAGAAGACTGGGATTGCCAATTCTACATGTGAATACAATTGTTGTGAATTGTTGTTACATTTCATACATATCATGTATAGTATTATCATTAGTACCGGTTTTGTAATTTAATGAAAACAAGAAAATCTTAAAATGTGTCTTATAGCCCGCCAGATGACTGCTGATTTACTAAAACAGGCAGCATATTGTAAAGTCAGGAAGCAACATAGACAAAAGATCTTTTGGCAAAGGGTTTTTCATGTACTGCTCTTGGCTTGTGAAAATGATAAGAGGTCATCGCTACTTTGTAATGCAATGTGATTTTTTTCTACAGGACTGGAAAATAAATATATTCATGCTGACCAAACCAAATATATATTCAATCAAACTATCTATCTATCTATCTATAGCTCCGACGCCTCGTTTCCTACGGGAACTCCCCCCAAGGGGGTGGCCACGGCAGAAGTGTCTCCAGTTCTCCCTGTTCCAACACTCCCTCCTTACTTGTTCAAGCCCTACTCTACCCCTCACGTTTCTCTCCTTTACATACTCTTCCACTCTGTTCTGCCATCTAACCGGAGGTCTGCCTCTCACACCAGGTCCCACAACTTCACTTCCATACACCTTCTTTACAAATTCCTCGCCTTGCATTCTCTCCACATGTCCAAACCACCTCAATGTATCACGTTTCACTCTCTCAACCACTCCACACTCAATGCCAATTGCCTTCTCACTCATACACACTCTCATTACTTTCTTCATCCCATCTAGTAAGTCCACATGCTCCTCTCAAGTAACTCATTTCCACAGCACCTATTCTAGACTGATGAGCCCTACTCCATGTCCATGTCTCCGACGCATATGTCAGTGTTGGCAGGATTATACTATTTCGTAGTCCCCTTTTCACTTCCATACTCACACTTCTACCCTTCATAATCCTCCCCAGTGATCCTATGACCTGTCTACCCTTCACTACTCTCTCCCTAATTTCTCCTTCCATACTTCCATGTTTACACATAACTGTACCCAGGTACTTAAACTCCTTCACTTCTTCCATCCTCTCACCCCTCAGAGTTATCTCACACTTCGTCCCAGTTGGTACAGCCACTCTGTAAGGTGTAGCAAAGTCAATCACTTCAGTTTCTGCTCTTTCAAATACCATCACTTTACTTTTACCCACATTCACCTTCAGTTTCCTTCGCTTACACACAGACTGAAATTCGTCCACCACTCTCTGTAAATTCCTTTCATTCTCAGCCATCAGCACAGTGTCATCAGCAAACAAACTTGCCACCAGGGACCAATTTGCTTCATTCAGCCTCAACCTCACCCCCAGACCGTTCACTTTGGCTTTCACCTCTCTCATACAACCATCCATATATATATTGAACAACCATGGTGACATAGCACACCCCTGTCTCAGCCCTACACTAATATTAAAACTCTCATTTAGATCACCCTCTACCCGTACACATGCTTTTGCATCTGCATAAAAAGCCTCAATGCCTTTCAGCAAAGGCCTCCCAACACCATAAATTCTCAACACCTCTGTCATAGCTTTCCTATCAACTCTATCGTATGCCTTCTCCAAGTCCATGAAGGCAGCATACAACTTCTTACCCTTCCCAATATATTTCTCCACTATTGATTTTAATGCAAATATTTGGTCCACACATCCTCTACCCTTTCTGAACCCTCCCTGCTCCTCACTAACTTTATTCCCTGTTACATCAATCAGTCTCTCAGTAAGAACCTTCCCATACACCTTCCCTGGTACACTAAGGAGGCTTATTCCCCTATAGCTACCACACTCATCCTTACTCCCTTTCCCCTTATACAAAGGTACAATTATGGCTCTCCTCCAATCCTCTGGCACCTCTCCCTGCCTCCAAGCCAATGTACATATAAGCAACATCCACTCCACCACTACCTCCCCCCCACACTTTAACATTTCAGCAGTTATCCCATCCACCCCCGGTGCCTTTCCCATCTTCAACTTTCCTATTGCTTTCCTAACCTCTTCCCTTCCTAATTCTCCCTGTACATCCTGTCGTCTACCACCTGCCTCCATCCCCATGCATGTCACCACCGCCTCCCCTCCCGTCCCCCCATTCATCAACCGATCAAAATGCCTCTTCCACACTTCTTTCACTTCCTCACTTCTACTCACAGTAACTCCATCCTCTCTCTTCATTCTCACACTCCCAGACTTTCCTTCTCCTCTTTCTCTTTTCACCTCCTTCCAGAATAATTTCTTGTTCTCTTTAACCTTTTCACTCAGCTTCATACCAAACTCCTCATCCACTCTCCTTTTACTCTCACTCACCATCCTTTTCACTTGTCTCTTACACACATTATATTCTCTTTTCCAACTCTCTCTCACTTCTTCCGGTACATTCCTCTGTAATGTTCTCCTATACGCCTTCCTTTTCTCCTCTACGGCATCTTTCACTCCTTCTGTCCACCAAGCACTCCCTTTCTTGCCCCTCTTCTGTGTCTTATACCCCACTACCTCTGCTGCTGTCCTCAATACTATCGTCTTAAACATTTCATACACCGCATTCACTCCCACTCCCTCCCCTATCCCCATCCTTACATTCCCCAGCACCTCACCCACCCTCCTCTTATATTCCTCCCTATACTCTTCTACATCTAATTTCCCACTAGCCACCTCCCTCTTATTCCTCACCCCTTCATCCCTCCTACTATACTCCCACTTAACCCTAACCTTCATCCTCACCAACACCGCAAAATGGTCGGAGCAATGGACCATTCCTCTCACCACTTTTGCATCATACACATCCTTCCTCAACCTTTCATCCACTGCCACATAATCAATCAAACTCTTTTGCTCTCCTCTCTCATCCCTTCTCTTCCATGTATACCTGTGGATCATCTTGTGCT
Organism: Petrolisthes cinctipes; assembly: GCA_033782935.1. Lineage (NCBI taxonomy): Eukaryota > Metazoa > Arthropoda > Malacostraca > Decapoda > Porcellanidae > Petrolisthes > Petrolisthes cinctipes. The sequence continues at coordinate 36,927 of JAWQEG010003393.1, read as the reverse complement.
GAAAGAAGGTGTTCGCCAAGAACAACCCCCTCTCAGCACAGACATCCACTAGATACTCACCATTCTCATTTGTTCCTTCTACACCCCATTTACCCACAATATTCCCCACTTCCTCACCTCCCACCTTTCCATTCATGTCTCCCATCATCACTACTCTCCTTCCATTATCAATTCCTCTCAGACATGTATTCAACTCCTCCCAAAACACTCTCATCTTCTCTCTCCCCGTCTTACTCTTTTCATTCACTGGTGCATAAGCACACACCCAAGCATACTTCACCAAGCCAATCCTTCCAGTCATCCATACTATTCTTGACCCATTCCACCCATGTCCATCCACTCCCTTCCACACCCACGGAGACACCAACAGCGCACACCCTTCCTTCCCTCTTCCTTTACTCTTTTCATTCATACCCATCCATATTACTCCTCCCTCCATTCCCTCCCACAGTCCACTCTCCCTTCCTTCCTGACACTCAACCACTCCACATCCTTTCACATGTGTCTCCGTCACTCCCATCACATCCACTCTTCCTTCTTGAAACATTCTACAATCTCTCGCCTCTTGGTCCCATCCGTCATTCCATTCACATTCACAGTTACCACTTTCATACATTCCCTTTTCCCCACTCCCTCTACAGGGCAGCCCGGAGACCCTCCCCCGCCAGTAGCCATAGCTGTCCACTCCCCCATTGGGGAGCCACTGATAGCTGGCAAGGCCAATGCAGTGCTCATTCCCGGAGGGACACGGGCCGTCGGCATTGTCAAAAGCTAAAAAACACGGTCATAAATTTAAAAGAAATTATTACAAAATATAAAAACACACGATCAAAGAAATTAAAATCTTAGAACACTAAAAATACAATAAAAACCTTAAAACCTATATGTGGGGGAAGCTAGGTCTCACCCCCACACCGCCTTCCCCTTTGGCTCCACCTCCTGAATGGATTAAAACAAAGATAAAAAAACGAGGTGTACCCCCTAGGTCACCGCTTGGAGGCGGGGTAAGGCTTACCTACCCTTCCTGGGGAGGGGTAGGTCACTGAGGTTTTTGCTTTTCCCAATACTGATAGCACTTCTGCACAGTAGCAATCCTCGACCTCATTGGTTACGATACTACCACTGCGCAAATCTTGAATTCCACAAGGGCTCATACACAAAGCCAAGGAAACTCAGCGAATAAAAATAAGTGGTAAGGACACATGGTGGAATACATTTACATTAGAAAATGATAATCCTAGTAAACAGACCACACAGTAATTAGCAAAAGAATTTGTAAAGAATGTTACCGTACTTAAATGAAGTTCTTAAAAAGCCACAACAATAATTCAGTGTTACATTAGTAAAATAATAGAATTAGTCACAAAACAGAGCAGAAAATTATCCTAAATTGCAACTAACCTTATATTATACACTAGTTGATACAAGAGATCAGCAATATATTCAGCATAAAGGATACTTTCATTATCCAGTCAGGTTGCTTTTCTAGAAAACTGATTGTATAATAGAAATTACAGATGTGGTCCAGGACATAGTCAACTATAAACTATACTACATACGGGCACAGTATATAACATAATTTTCAAGTCTAACAGACATACTTTATGAGTAAAATTCTCAAAAAATATAAAAAGAAACGACAAATAATATAAAAGAATAAATGAGTATGTAATAAGCATATCTTATAGTCATTATATAACCTTTGCTGCTTAGGATTAGTCCCAAAAGCACTAATACCATGTGAGGGATAGAATAAGTGAAAAAAAAAGGAATGAAACACTTAATGGGTGTCAAAATATCAAGTTCAAATAAGCAAAAATTATATCACTGATGATCATATAACGAAAGTATCCTGCATGTTTGTAAAGTTGTATTTTAAAACATTTTGTTGAAAGTATTAGAAAAAAATAGATTATATCTTACTTAGAACTTGCTGCGTTGTGTTAAAGCCACCATATATAACTGCCTTATTTTTGGACACAAAATTGAAAGTGTGCCAGGACCTCCCTTCTGGTGCCTCCTGTAATGATCCATCAGTCAGACTGAAAGAGGAAAAAACAAGGCAATATTAACACCCAAATGGCAAGGAAAATGGGTGTATAAGCTCAAAACAAATAAGCATGACTAAAGGTATCTGATGAAATGAAAAATAACAAATACTTACTTTGCACACTAATGACACTTTAATCAAATTCCCACTAACTTGCCCTATGAGTGAGAAACAAGAGACATCTTTAAGGAAGCAACCATACATTCAACAATCTACAGTACACTGTAATACTGTGTAGGTCCCCATTACTTCATACTCACGTGTCTGAACCTATGAATCACCGGGGCAGAGAGTTCCACCACTAAATTAAATCTCTCTCATTTTATTCCACGTGACCACTCATCAAAACTGTAGGTAAATATACTTTGCAAAACTTTCCCTGCTTAAATTTTCGTGGCTTAAAATCCTTGATAGAAACAGGGTTCTCCAAACTTTATTAACACATGGGCTATTCAGAAGGTAAAGTGGTCATGTCAAAAGTATTCTATAACAGTATGCAAGTACAAGACTGTTGGAACCTTTATTGTAATAAAGAACTAAAAATACAGAATTGAACCTACTTTCCACTCCAGGTCCAATTGGTAAGGTCAAGGCAGTGTAAATCATTCATTCTAACATCTTGAAAGCGTCCACCAAATATATAGACTTTGTCCCCAGTGACATCAGCAGCGTGGGCAGCACGAGGCGAGGGCTTTGGGCCCCATGTTGACGGCCACACCCACCTGTTGCTCTCTGGAAATGCAACAAAAAGTTTTATTAATCCTTCAAATTTAAGTACATTATTCGTTTAAGAAATTAAATAATACAGAACATATGCTGAAAATATTCTACCTGACATTTCTAACTCTGACACCACCGTTTGTAAGTTTCTGTAAAATAGTAAAACCATAAAACTCTGAAGAAAATCATGCATGTGAAAAACTTAGTTATGAAACAGCACACAGAATACAAATATAGTACTATATGTTCATTTTAACAGACCAGACTTATCAATAAAAACTTCAATCCCAATGAATTCAATAAAACACATCAACATGAAACATACCTATATCATAATACACAAGCTGGTCAATCCAACCACTGTGGTATATATTGTCAGGTACAAAATTGAAATCAGGATTCTTCATTAGGAGTAAACTAGTGCTGGGACCAAAGCCTCCAAAGACATAAAACCTGAAAGTGAAAAAGTGGCATATTAAATAAACAACTGTGCCTCAGTTTGCAGAGTGAATATGGATGATTTAATAATAATAACTTACTATACAGTATTATATAATATCCATTATATTCTATTTTGAGTTTAAAGGATTAGACATGAGGAACACTTTATTTTATTTTGCTCATGCTTTAACACTGCACATAGGCTCAGATCAGCCCACACACATACGGTACACCACCTCCAGGAGTCACTCCTAGTAGGTCTCTACACATGCACCATTCCCACCCCTTCTTCATCCAAGCACGAATCAATGACCTGCTTTAGTCACATGTTTTGCAACCTTTTCCTTAGCTCTTTCAGCCATGGTCAACCAAAGGCATTACTTTATGTCTAAGTTTCACTGCTGTAGAGAAAGATTGGGAGCACCAACACCCTACTGACCCTAAATATCTTTTACTGTATAGATACTGACAATGCCAAATACTCCAGACAATTGAGTCTATAACATTGCAGGGCAAATAGTACTGGTCAGAATTGTTGCTACTGTGGCCTACACTAACAGGAACTAGACAAACAGCACCTACTATGGAAATTGACCTTATTTTAAATCAGCGAATATACCTGTTTTTGTGGACCCAGCAAGCTGCCTTATCACAAGGGTATGGTTGAGTACCCTCAGGTTTAAGAAGCTCCCAAGTCAGTGTAGGAAGGTGCAGACGCCACAAATAATTCAGATTGTTTTCCATAAGTTCAGATTGAATACTTGTCCATCCTATAATAAGAAGATAATAATTACTTATAATTGTTTTCAATACAACACTTCACACAGAATATTAAACCTTAAAAGCTTTTCATTCAGTTGGTGGAAATTCCTAAGCAGAATCACAGTTAACCTGTTAGCATACTTTAACTAAACAAAAGGTACATCAGAGTACAGTACACAAGAAATGCACACATATTATAAGCCATGAGTTAACTATACCATACATACATAAAATATCTAATGATCAAGATCCCTTTAAGCAAAGCAGTTTTCTGGAGTAACATACAATACAAAGTGAACTGTTTAATATATTATTTTGGCAAACATCATTAAGCAGTCTAGAAATACATTCTCATTTCCAATTCCTCAATACAACAGACCTTGTTGATCTCATAAGGGCCTAACTGTATATAATGGTACTTTAATAGTATTAGATGAGTATTAAACTCTTACAACATAAATTCCAAAATGTACAATATTCCAGCACAACTATGTCTGGAGTAATGCTAAAAATATAAGGGGAGCAGAATTTATTACAAACATTTCATCTCAGGACTGTAGGAGTAGAGAAATGTTAACACACTACTGTACTATACACACTCCTCCTCATACATCATTTATGTTATACAATCTGTTTATGAAATATACATTTTGGTCAAGAATTGTAAAGAAGACAGTCTTACCCCCAAAAAGGTACATATGATCTCCATGAACTGCAGCACAGGAACCAGAGAGTTGCTGCGGAACGAAACCATTACCCGACTTTGATGTCCTGATGGAAAATGATTAAGGCATTATTCTTTGTGTTCTGTAAAATACATACAAATTATCAGAAAACACAACTACCTGAAACAATATACCAATACAAATACAACTTGATCAAAATATATTACTTGAAGTAACAATGAGAACACATGCTACATTGTGGAATACATTCCAAGTGGAACCCCAGCAGGGGGCCAAACTTGGATACTCTGATTACGAGACAAGTATTGCACGAAAAAGCCATGACACAAAAAAGTATAACTAAGATATACATACAATATAATGCAATATGTTCATGATGTCTAACCAGAGGGCAAATTCGTTTAAGGTATATAAAAACTAAGACACGACAACTTCAAAATTATATCAAGTGTTGCCTAGTATCACGTATATGAATATGTCACAGTGAACCTTACCATGTGTCAAGCAGAGGATCATACACCCATATTTCATCTGATCTGTGGTACATTGACTTGCTTGGAGTATTCAAGGTGTAAGATTCTAAATGAGGTAATTCCTGAAAAAAAAAAAAAAAAAAAAATACAATAACATATAAGGAAATATGCAATTACTTGCTTTTTTTTTTTTTTTTTTCCTACACTGGACATAGGCTTCATCAAGCCTGTTACCATAGCCCAGGTCAACTGCTACTCACACACACACACACACGTCACGACTGGTACCCAGCCACAGAGGGAGGGAAGTGAGGGTAATTCCCAAATACTGCAGCTGTTATGGTACCAGCGAGGGAGTTTTACGACGTTCGGTGGCCTTATAGTTAGTGCCTCAAACTCAAATTGAAAGAGTAAATATTTTCAGGTCATCACCTGAGAGGAATCGATCTCCCGACCCTTAGATTACGAGTCAAGTACACCAACCACTTGGCCACCTCCCCTACTTGTATTGTACAATATATTCTGGTAAAGAATACTATCTATAGTAAACAAGCACTGTCCAAGCGATCAATACTGCTGACTGTGAGGCTGTCGGCTCATTCTGAAAGAGGTTGGCCAAATAGTTACCATATCAGACTCTTAATTCAATGGTTTGGTTAGGTTAGGTAGGTGGTAAATACAAAATTCTATTCAATATCATAGTCAGAGATGAGAGATAATAATAAAAGACAAAAAAAAACGTAAAATATATATATACCCGGGTAATAGTTATAACGAGTGACAAAAAAGGAAGTTACATAGCAATTTCCTTCATATTTTTGTTGGTGGTCGCTTTTGTTTTATGAAGCAATTTCCCATTGCGACAGTGCAATCTGACTGTGTTTAATATCTCCCCTATGTTTGCCTAGGTTAGGTCACGGTAGTCTGCCCCAGTCCAGATTAGGTAAAGTTAAGTTAGGTCAGGTCAGGTATGGGAGGGCCAAGGTAAAACTGATGATTAATGGAATATTTACTTGTTTGAAGGGAGGGGGGCAAACATGGGCAAAATGCACTGTCGTACTTATATTTCAACAGATATACAAACAGGAAATGATGGATTACTCCCCCCAAAAAAAACTGGGAAAAAAAATTTGGCAAATGTTAATATATAATTTAGCCATTCTCTAGGATGGTTTTCCTACCATCATTACCGTACCTACTAATTTTATACCATTATAAGATTATTTGGTATTTATCTAGACTATTGCCGTTTTGTAGCAGTGTTGCCAGATCCGGCTAGGTCCCAGTATTTTGCTCCAGTCAGGTCCTGGTATAACCAAACCATTGAATTAAGAGTCTGATATGGTAACTACTTTACCACGGTTATTTCCCAGTAGTTTGCCCAGGTTAGGTCCCGGTAGTCTGCTGTGGTCTAGATTAGGTTAGGTAAGGTCAGGTAAGGTTTGGCTAATTTCAAAATGCCCTATTTGAATGGGGCATTTCCCCATAGAAGAAAAGTGTCTTAGAATTATATAAATTAGTGGGTAAAGAAGGTAGAAACACCGTAATAGAAAACGGCAATAGAATAGATAATTACTGATTATTTTCATCAATGGCATTTCTCTCGGAAATGCGATAGGTGAAAATCGGTAAATATTGAAAAAATTAGTTATTGCGTATGGTTTTTCTACCTTCATTACCCACTTATTTAGACAATTCTAAGACTATTTTCTCGTATGGCATTTCCTCCACAAATGCCCATTTCCAAGATATTCCAATAGGGCATTTAGAAATTAGCCTGACCTTACCTAACCTAACCTAGACCACAGCAGACTACCGGGACCTAACCTGGGCAAACTACCGGGAAATAACCTTGGTAAAGTAACTTACAGGAAATGACCGGGGCAAAATACTGGGACCTAGCCGGATCAACTTACAGGAAATGACCGGGGCAAAATACTGGGACCTAGCCGGATCTGGCAACACTGCTACAAAACGGTAATTTTTTCAATAAATACATGAAAATCTTATAATGGTATAAATTAATGGGTAATGATGGTAGTAAAACCGGTATTATTACAGAAGTACTGTGTTCTTGCTACATTTGGATAGGTCCCGGGAATTTGCCCCGGTAAATTTATGATAGTTTACACCGGTTATATCCCGGTAGTTTGCCCAGGTTAGGTCCCGGTAGTTTAGGTTAGGTTAGGTTAGACGGGGCATCTCAGTGAGAAACACCATAGATGAAAAGTGTCTTAGAATGGTCCAAAATAGTGGGTAATGATACTAAAATACACAATATAGTGAACTCAGTACTTCTGTAAATTTACCGAAAAACCATCCTAGAGAACGACAATGTAGTAAATATTTACCGAAAGATCATGAAGTAAGGAAAGGTAAATTGAAGATAAAGCACGAATAAAAAACTCACCATATATCCTCCCCACACATATAACCTTCCTTCATAAGCCACCATGACATGACCTGCTCTCCTATGTACAAATTGTGAAGGTGTGGTGGGTTCAAGGCGTGAGTTGGCCATTATGGGGGAGGCTTTCTCTTCACAACAACCCTTATTTATTATTATTACTATTCTATCCCACTGTTTTTCTCCTCCAGGGCTGGGCTAGTAGCAGGCTCATCCAGTGGTGCCAGGTCTGCTTCACGATATTTCCCCAACTTCAACATCAGAAATTCTATTTTTACCTCAAAAATTCCCTGTTTACTTTTGAAGATGGTCGTATATTTCAGCAGAGTTGCTGGCGATGGTGACAAGTGTTGCAGAAAAGAAAGATGTAATATTTGGTAAATTTACGTTTGATCGTGCCTCGACAGCCGTAAGAATGAAGGCGGCAACACGGCAGTATGTAACTGCATGATGCTGTCAATGTTGTTAGTAGAGTGCAGCGGGACGTCTCTGACGTAAAATTAAAGGGTCAGGAAGATCTTGAAAAAAAGAAAAAAAAAAATACAAACTTATTCTTGAGAACACCTAACCTACTAATCTATGTAAGGCCGTTGTCACACTATGCGACTCCGCTGCTGCGGCGCCGCCGCAGAGGGGCGGTAACACATACAAACAAATGAGAGGTGTCACACCCTGCGGTGTCGCCGCACCGCGTCGCACCGCCGCATCGTGCCTCATATCATGGCAAAACACACACAATTTTATGTACTGTACAGTCGCGAGCTAATGGAAGGGAAACACCACCATCGCCCAGACAAGCACATCCACGGTTGTTCTACCTGGCTAGAAGTTAGGGAAATTTCGTCAAGCAGACCTGGCAACACTGAATCAGGAGGAATTTGTCAAGCTAATATATTTTTTAGACGCACGTGGGATTTGATTATAATGATTTTGTGCATTATTTTGGGTTTTTCAAGATTTTGAACATCTCCATTACACTGCAGGGAAGTGACTGTCGCCTCTCCAGTCTCCAGTCTCTCCACTCGTAGGTAAGTATAAATGACTCGAAAATGACTCGTGTATTATATTATTTATTACATTATCTATTATTTACCATGGTGTTATTAGGTTTGTAAAATGACTAGAAAATTACTCTTATTACATTATTATTTCATTATAAATAGTTTGCCGTGGCGTAAGGGTAGTAATAGGGACGTATAAAGAGGAATAAATGAGTGAGATAGGGACAAGCTATCTGTTTGAGCTTGCTGGCTTGGGATATATTGGCTGTTAAGTTTTATATAATTTCGACCCGGTGTAGCAGTAGCAACTAGCAAGTGGAAGTTGAACTGTGGAACCCCACTGGAAGTGGAACCCATCAACTGCGCATGCGTGGGGGTTTAAAGGTGCCAGACGCACGAGGAAAGGGCTTCGCCGCAGGCCTTAGTCATGACATCTGCGCATGCGCGAGTTCTCTCCTTCCTTTAAACAAGGATGAGAGCCTTGCCTTTAAATACTTTTCCCTAGCTACCTTTAGCAGTGGTAGCAGGTGGTGTGGTTGGTATGACTATGGCGTCAGGTGGTCAGGGTCCGGGGTGCAATCCCGGCAAGGAAAGTATAATTTTTACACAAACTATTTTTTTACCACTTTCACAGTTCCCGGTAGTCTTCCCCCAGTTAGGTCCCGGTAGTCTACCCCCAGTTAGGTCCCGGTAGTCGGCCCCCAGTTAGGTCCCGGTAGTCTGCACCCAGTTAGGTCCCGGTAGTCTGCACCCAGTTAGGTCCCGGTAGTCTGCCCCCAGTTAGGTCCCGGTAGTTTGCCCCCAGTTAGGTCCCGGTAGTCTGCCCCCAGTTAGGTCCCGGTAGTCTGCCCCTAGTTAGGTTAGGTTAGGTAGGTTTTGTTTTGTTAGGGAGTAACTCTGTCATGACTAGGGCCTGCGGCGACAATCCTTGTGCGGCGAAGCCCTCCCCGCACGAGTCACGATGGTAGGAGAGCAGGGTTGCCAATTTAGCAAAAATTTACACTTCTTTGAAGAAGATAACGACAGAATAATTGGAAAAGCTTTGTTTGAGCTAGACAGCCAAGAAGAGACAGAAAAGATAAAAGAAATATTGTATAATATGTCGATAATGAGAGAAAATAAAGAGGAAAACTAGAGTCAGGAGAAATCTGAAACCAACACAGAAGAAAAGAGGACGACATGGAGGCCGTTGAAAAGGCTATCCCACCAAAATTCGTCTCAGTAGTGTAATGCTTTTGGTGGGATAGCCTTTTCAACGGCCTCCATGTCGTCCTCTTTTCTTCGAATTACGGTCATTTCGCCCACATGCCAATTCGCCCACATACCAATTCGCCCACAAGTCAATTCCCCCACAAGTCAATTCGCCCACATATAAGAGTCAATTCGCCCACATATAATTAAAAAAGAAATAATTATTTAAAAACAGCTACATACATGTAAGATTCAGATACTGACAAAGAGTCGATTCGACTTTTATTAAAAAATAGCTCAAATAGTTCAAATTTCAGGTTTTTTGGTTCTGTCGGTCTTAAAATTTGTCTTTGTCTGTTTGCTATTCTTGCCAAGTGCTCTGGCTTAGGCAAACTAGGGCATGGTGCATTTCCTATCTCTTTTAGCAGAACATCATCCACTATAGCAGACGCTGGCTTAAATAGATCTTGTGCTGCCAGTTTCTTTACCTGTAATGTTACTTTAGTGGCGATATCAGAGCCAGTTGATGGTGAATGGTTGTGCAACACGTTGTTCTTTACAAATTTTCCATTTCTCTGTGTTACTAGTGCCTTACATGGGTTTCTTTTAGGACGGACAGTATACTGCCAGTACGTTACATTCGATCGCTGCATTTTTTTTTTGTAAGTGTACCCATGACTGTCAACGAGCTTGTCTCTACCACGCTGTGTGCCCTTCTCAAAGAGCTGGAATGTAATTTCACTTTCTGGCTGCAGTTCATTATTATGTATGGCTGGGTCGTCAAGTGATTCCTCTAGTTCCATTGGCAAGTCAGGTGGGTCATCAATTGAAGACTCTTGTTCAACTGCAGGGATGTGTGGTTCGTGTTCCATTGCAGGGGTGGCTGGGTCGTCCACTGGATGGGACGTTGGTTCGTCAGTGTAGGTGCAAGTATTACAATTCCAATCAATGGAAATACCGGATATCACAGCTGTCCAGTAATCAGCACCAGATATGCCAGTATTACATTTCCTGTGTTGCCACTAACCACACATGTCACACTGTAGACCTTCTTGCCTTGCCCTTACAGGTACGAGGCACTGAATACACTCGTCTGTGCAGTCTACCATCTTGCCAGGAACTGTTTTAATTCTATGATCATGGCCAATTACAAAACATAGGTAATGAACCACCAAACCAGTCAGGTAAATTAACCGAACCAATGAACCATGACCACACACACACACACACACACACTTAGAAAGTTAGAAAATTACATGTCCAGTCAATAACAAAAACGGATGTGTGTGTGTGTGTGGGCGAAATGACTTAACAGTGTGGGCGAAATGACCTGTGGGCGAAATTACTGCACAATGTGGGCGAAATGACTCCATAGTGTGGGCGAAATGACCTGTGGGCGAAATGACTCCATAGTGTGGGCGAAATGACTCCACAGTGTGGGCGAAATGGCATGTGGGCGAAATGACTCCACAGTGTGGGTGAAATGACCTGTGGGCGAAATGACTCCATAGTGTGGGCGAAATGACTCCACAGTGTGGGAGAAATGACCTGTGGGCGAAATGACTCCATAGTGTGGGCGAAATGACCTGTGGGCGAAATGACTCCACAGTGTGGGCGAAATGACCTGTGGGCGAAATGACCGGATACCACTGAGACACGAGTCGCTCTGCGGCTCTTGGCCTCCTGCTGCTCTGCATTTTTGTTGTTCGTTCGCTAACTGTGAGTGAAGTAACTACTACTACTACTACTTCATCATCATGGCTTTGACGTAAGTAAGCTATTTATTTTCATAATATTAAGTCTATGGTATGAGTAATACGTTAAGTGTTTTATGAGGACTAAGTCCCCTTCATCCCACTCAAACACATGTCTTTCTCAACCATTAATATATTCTCTGTGAATATTAGCCATCCCCCACAGGGCTAGAATAAAGATTGTTGTAGGATCTGGTCACTTTCTTGTGGAATTGACGAGGTCTGCCCAAGGTGTACTGCAACCGGAGGCTCCTTTTTTTTTTCTCCACTGCAGTGTGGACCGCCAGCACACAGGGGGTGCATTTTCCTTTGCATGCAGCAGTGTAAACTCCCTCCCCCTTATGGTCCCTTCAGGGCTGGTCTCATGGAAGGTGCTGCCCCACTTGTAGCTCTTGTGGTAACATGGTCTTGGGCCCACACCACTGGCTGTGTGATCAAAGCCAATGAGGCCCCCAGACTCCCTGGTCCAGTAAGCTCTGGTCCCATTTCCTTGGGATGTGCTTCGGTAGCCCAGGCATATAGGGCCATACAGACATATAGGGCCATGCAGCCCCTCCTTTATTTTAATTTGTTTTTTCACTGCGACCAGAGTGTACCAGGGGTCTGTGCGGCAGGAGGCCATTCTGCCCCGGGAGAACATCAACAACAACAACAACAATAGATGGCCAAACTAGGACAGGAGTCCTACTAATGTCTCAACGCAGCAGTTCGTCTGGAGATACATACTGGTGAAGTTATATCCAGATTCTGTGGTGTGTAGGATTTGTTTTATATATATATAGTGTGGGCGAAATGACCTGTGGGCGAAATGACTCCACAGTGTGGGCGAAATGACCTGTGGGCGAAATGACTCCATAGTGTGGGCGAAATGACCTGTGGGCGAAATGACTCAATAGAGTGGGCGAAATGACTCCACAGTGTGGGCGAAATGACTCCACAGTGTGGGCGAAATGACCTGTGGACGAAATGACTCCATAGTGTGGGCGAAATGACTCCATATATATATATATATATATATATATATATATATATATATATATATATATATATATATATATATATATATATATATATATATATATATATATATATATATATATATATATATATATATATATATTTATATATATATATATATATATATGCCTATTACTGTACTTAATACAAAATACATAATTAATTTGTTTTTAACATAGGTCAAATTTAGCTTACCATCATCTAGTGCAGCGTTTCTTAACCTTTTACGACCTCAGCACCCCCTTTAGTCAGGCCTAGGCAGTCCAGCACCCTCTACCTTTGGTTAACATATTCTAGTTATTACAAGGATAAAATAAAGACAAATCGTACAAATTAAGCGCTATTTATGATACAGCACATTTGAAAATCTGGTTAAAGTTTATGGAATAAAAAAAAATGTTAAAAAAAAAATTCATTTGTCACAAAGTATCCCTTCACTACAGATCAACGTGTAATAGAAACACTGACATTTTACCGCCACATATTCAACCTTTCCCAGCACCCCTTGAAATTGATTTCAGCACCCCCTGGGGGTGCTAGCACCCCAGGTTAAGAAACGCTGATCTAGTGTATTGACGACATTGTGCTTCGGTTTGGCCATATAATTGATTTTTAATAATCTTAAACTTAGAAGATGCACACATCATTCAGGTAAATTTGCCTTGCTTCTACATTGTCACACTTGACTTTGACAGATATTTGTTGTTAATCTAACAAATATATCAACAGGAGATGGAATGCCATATTTAATATTTGATAAAAATATTTACAGTAATATTAAGAATTATAATGTTGATTAATTTTGTCCATATTTTCTAAAAAAGTTTGATTTATTTAACCCACAATTATATACTTTACCAGCTGTTATATAAGTATGTCTTTTGAGTCTTGTACAATATTAACAATTTATTATAGGAAATCAAGTTCTTTATACTGTACTTGATGTTTTGCAAGACCCTTATACCTTATTGTATTTATACTGTAGGTGATATTTTGTCACAAATATAATTTTATAATGCTATCATAGGGTCTCGGCCCTTCTCTGTCTGAACTCTGCGAATTCCCTACATTCTCTGTCACACTACTTAAGAGTTTTCTGTTTGAAACTCATTTGTTGCCCAGCATTTAACTTCATACAGCTCAGATATATCCCCTATCACCCATAGATTTCATACACTGCTAGAGTGACATAAGTTCCAATAGGCCCTGCTGATGCTAATCTTAATACTGTATACAAGAAAGAGTATAATATTATGTAATGTCATCATGAGCCAAGTTTGCTCAATAATTCGGCTACCTACTTAGTGTACAGTATTCATTTGCTTGTGGCAGAAGGACAGTGGCCTAAATAGTCAAGGTTGATCAATTTAAAAATATTACAGTAATGGTTATTTGTACATCTCGTCCTTAAGAATTGAAATAATGGTCAAAGTTTAGGGGAAATTAAAATATGCCTCATTATAGGGTGACACTAGAGAGAACCTCTAGTTTCCTCATTTCTTCAATAAGTTATGCTTCTTTAACAGAGGTGAAATAAGGTTCCCTCTTAGCCAGAGGCAGTAATAGAAGAGGAAGAAGAGGTGGCTATATTATAAAAAAAAAATTGTAGAAACATATCCATATTTAGGAAATAAGGCCAGCAATGTGACACTGTTTGCTAAGCAAACCATGGACTGAAATGATTAATAGAGGTAAGCTATGCACTATCTCCCTTCAGATACATTTTTTTCTCGGTTAAAATTAGATAAATGTTTAAAGCTGTTCATGGTGAAAGCCTTGGTGAAGGGAAACACTGTTTTAGCTCTCTTTCTTCAGCAATAGAACGTACGGAAATTGATTTACCCTAAGATGTAGTGTTCTGTAAAATATCTGTGTACTTCAGAATGAAACATCTAAACAAAATAATTGACAAAGGGAAGAAGGAAGAAAATCTTGTAGATATATGAATAGGAAAATGAGAAACTAAATAAAGTTATGCAGTAACATAGCTGGGTAAAATGGGAGATGTAAAAGAATGTGTAAAAAGTATTTTTCATAGCCAAGTAATTTTGTAAATTATACCGTAATTAGATATATGCACTGTATATACAACAAAGTTTGTATTGATATTCTATTAGAATATGAGAGGGTTAAGATATGTAAGCTTGTCTAGAATACCGGTAACATATATTAAGTCATATACAGCGATGATGTGATGGAGGGAGACATATATTAAGAGCTTGGTATGTTACAAGTACGAATGATAATTGAATGCTTAATGTAGTGAAACGTGTATTAGGCGAGGGAAATAATGAGTTAGATTGTCACTATAGATTCTCGCGATCAAGGTGTGGTACGGAGCAGCGCTCATCATGCCCTCCTCGTACAGAGACGACTTATTTATGACATTTATTCCTTACTCGGGATATTTCATGCGATGTTTTCGGTATCAATCGCTTGCAAATCATTTCGAGTTTGCCATTTCATACATAAATATTGACATAGTAAACGAAATGCGAAATTGGTAAATACATTACTGCCGGAGCATATTTCCTATAAGAAAATACAAAGGGGGAGACGTCTTATCATATCGAAGGTCGTGAGTTTTGTGTACTGTGGCGCGGTATGACATATTGGGCCCCCACGCATGCGCAGTTGATGGGTTCCAGTGGGGTTCCACTTGCTACTGCTACACCGGATACTCAATGAGTGCAAAGGTGCCTTTTGTTCCGAAAGCGCCTTTCGATCTCACCTTTTCCCAAACGACGCATACTCAAAACCTCTGGGTGCCGCCATATTAGAAACAACTGCTATTAGCTCCTCATTAGAGCACGGCTGGGTCGGAGCAGCAGCCGTATCAATGGAAAGGCGACTTTTGCTGAATAAAAACAACAATGATGCACTCAGATAGCTCTTCACTCCTAATTAGATGTAATACTGCCTCAATACTTTGTAAAGAGAGTAACGGTTGCCATAGAATATAAATTATGAGTGACAAGTTATGATAAAATAAAGAAAATTAATTATATGTGGACTCGTGGAGGTATATAGGCTATGGTATGTACTTCCCACTCATTGCAGTTCACGTCATGTAACTAATTTAATTTCATGCCTACTTGAACTGTGTATTTTGATATAATACCGAACATATATGTATATTTATTATACACTTGCCCCTTTACAATAAATCTTGGCCGCTGCTGTATAATATATGTTATGTAATAACCAACTCTTATAAGGGTTTGCGCTCGTGATTGTGGCTTCGTGAAAATAATATTATGTATATTATAGCCAAAATAAGGTAATAATGGCTATATCAGTGTGAATCATTTAATATAATTATGTAATCGATAATTATGTAGTACACTATCAAAACAATTTGATTTTTGCGGAGTCAGTCACTGTCAGACCTAACCAAAAAATAATGCCAACTGAAGTAGGTTAGGTCTATATTGGTAGTGACGATTTTGATTTTGTAGCACTAAATAGTTTACTCATATGTATATTGGCTACATAATTATATCATATGGGGCAAATTAATGCAGCCATTAATACCCTGTTATGGTTATATACGATTTATTAAAAACACACACATTAATTTGGCCATATCCGTGTAGCCAAACATATAGATTTTTTTTTTCTCGTGTGTATCATAACTCAGTTTCTACTTTATTTTATAAAAATACCTTAGATACTTAATTAATATTATAACTAAAATCAATGTTAATCATCAAATTTATTAAGATGCTGAAATCATGGTAAATTATCTTAGTCAATTATATATACTGTCTATATATTCGTTGTTATGTCATTTGTTCCGTCACAAATGTTTGTTTATTAATTATTAATGTCAGCCAGATCTGATCAGATAATGTTGGCTCAGCTTTGCTTTGTCATCAGCGCTGAGCAATTTCGTAAATTTTTCGTATTTGTTGTGTTGTGGTGTCTCAAGTAATTTTCTTCGTAGTGTCTATTTTCTGCTGTGATAGTGTGATTGGCTGGAGTATCAAAAGGCGCCTTTTGAGGATATGGCGCAAAATCGCCGAAAGGCACACCAAAGGCGCATCTGAAAGGCGCCTTCGACCCGCCGAATCAAAAGGTGCCTTCACTCGAATGGCGCCTTCAGTGAAGGCGCGTTTTGAGTATCCCGCCCCTGACGTAGAGATTTAAAAAAAAAAAAAAAAGGAAGAGGAATGATGAGGGATTACCACGGAGGGAGAAGGGGAAGAAGAGTAGGAGTGTTTGAGGGAAGAAGTCATTAAGGGGAGTAAAGAAAGGAAGGAATGAAGAGAGGGAGGTAGTTAGGGGTGTGATGGAGAGAGGGAGAAGAGAGTAGTTATGGGGGGGGGGGATGGTTGGAGGGATAGAGCGTAGGCTACGTGGAGGAAGGGAGAGGCAAGGTATGTATATAGTGAGGGAATAAGAGGGAAGAAGGGAGAGAGATATGAAGGAGTTAATAGGGTTGTTGTATAGTGTATAGAGAAGGAGAAATGGTAGGTAGGTGTTAAGTAGGCTATAGAGAGAAGGCTAGAAAAGATAAGAAGAAAAGTATATTATTATACGCACCGTACAGTACTGAAGTTTTTGAGGAAAGAGAGTATCGGTAAGTAGGAAAGGAGGAAGGGGGGAGAGAGATAGAGAAATAAAGAAAGGTATGGAAGAAATGAGAGGTGTCAGTATATATATATATATATATATATATATATATATATATATATATATATATATATATATATATATATATATATATATAGAGAGAGAGAGAGAGAGAGAGAGAGAGAGAGAGAGAGAGAGAGAGAGAGAGGTCGGGAGGAAAGGAGAAAGGGAGAGAGGACCGGTGGAAAGGAGAGGGGCCCGGAGGAAAGGAGAAAATGAGAGAGGCCGGGAGGAAAGGAGAAAAGGAGGGAGGAAGGGAGAGAGGCCAGGAGGAAAGGAGAAAGGGGGAGAGGCCGGGAGAAAAGGAGAAAAGGAGGGAGGAAAGGAGAGTGACCCGGAGGAAAGGAGAAAAGGAGAGAGGCCTGGAGGAAAGGAGAGAGGAAAGGAGAAAAGGAGAGTGCACCCGGAGGAAAGGAGAGAGGCCTGGAGGAAAGGATAGAGGAAAGGAGAGAGGCCTGGAGGAAAGGAGAAAAAGAGGAGTAGCCCGGAGGAAAGGAGAAATGGAGAGAGGTCTGGAGGAAAGGAGAGAGGAAAGGAGAAAAGGAGAGTGCACCCGGAGGAAAGGAGAAAAGGGAGAGTAGCCCGGAGGATAGGAGAAAGGCCTGGAGAAAAGGAGAAAGGCCTGGAGAAAAGGAATTAAGGAATAAGGAAAGGAGAGTGCACCCGGAGGAAAGGAGGAAAACATGGAGGGGGAAAAAAAAGTAGGGAAAGAACAGAATTGAGGATTATGGGCTTTCACAAATCGGATTTAGGAATGGTAAAATATGGGAGATTGGAAATGGGCATAAGGTATACGTGAAATAGGGAAGTGACTCTAACTTGAAATTGCTTGGAACGATATATATATAGAGGTTACGGGATTCAGTGTATGTAAATCAGGATGTAGTGAGAAAAATGAATGTACGCATGATTGTAATATTAAAAAAAAAAAAAAAAAAAACTTTGATAATATTGAAAGGGTAGAAATATACAGGTGCAGATGCCAATTAGGTAGACAGGACATATTATGAAAAAAATTAGCATTATCTTATCCTCTCTCTCTCTCTCTCTCTCTCTCTCTCTCTCTCTCTCTCTCTCTCTCTCTCTCTCTCTCTCTCTCTCTCTCTCTCTCTTCTGTTCCACGTTTAAGATACAGTTACACGATGGATGGAGAAAGAAGGATGGAGTAAAATGAAAAAAACTTTAATATAAATTGATAAAACTAAAAATACAATATAAGACGTATGTACAAGGAATAGGGAAAAAGGGAAAACAAATAGTAATATAAAACCAAATTGACGGCGGGGGAAGTTGAGGGAAAAAAAAAAAAAAAAAAAATGAAAACGGGAAGAGAAAAAAATCCATAATAATGTTTGGGGGAGGCTGAGGTGCAGAATATGGAAACAGGAACATGGGTTTATGACGTGTATAGTATGTGGCGCTAAGTTAGGTTGTGTTTATGTCCCGCTTTGTAGGGATATGGCGGAGATGGAAGGAAGGAAGGAAGGGTGTGGCTCCAGATTTTGTGTGTGTGTGTTGTGTGGTGTGTGTGTGTGTGTGTATTGTGGTATTGGTGTGTGTGTGTGTGTGTGTTGTGGTATTGGTGTGTGTGTGTGTACTTGTGTTGTGTGGTATTGGTGTGTGTGTGTGTTTGTGTGAGGTGTGTGTGTGTTGTGGTATAGGTGTGTGTGTGTGTGTGTACTTGTGTTGTGTTGTATTGGTGTGTGTGTGTGTGTGACTAGTTGGTGTTTTGGTGGATTTTGATGTGGTTTGGTTGTGGTAGTAGGTATGGTAGGCGGGTAAGTGACTTGGTGTGTTGTTTGTGTGGTGGTTGGCGGGTGTGTGTGTGGTGATTGTGGTAGTATAGGTATGGTAGTAGGCAAGTAACGTGGTATGTTGTTTGTGTGTGGTGGTTGGCGGGTGTGTGTGTATAGTGGTAGGTATGGTAGCCGGGCAAGTAACGTGGTATGTTGTTTGTGTGTAGTGGTTGGCGGGTGTGTGTGTGTGGTGATTGTGGTGGTAAGGTATGGTAGCCGGGTAAGTAACGTGGTATGTTGTTTGTGTGTGGTGGTTGGCGGGTGTGTGTGTAGTGATTGTGGTTGTAAGGTATGGTAGCCGGGTAAGTAACGTGGTATGTTGTTTGGTGTGTGGTGGTTGGCGGGTGTGTATGTAGTGGTATGTATATGGTAGCCGGGCAAGTAACGTGGTATGTTGTTTGTGTGTAGTGGTTGGCTGGTGTGTGTGTGTGGTGATTGTGGTTGTAAGGTATGGTAGCCGGGTAAGTAACGTGGTATGTTGTTTGTGTGTGGTGGTTGGCGGGTGAGTCATAGTGGGCGTGATGTAGTGATGGTGGGCGTGGCGGTGAGTCATGCTGGTGGTGTTGGTGCTGGTGGTGGTGCTGGTAACGTCGGCGCAGAAGAGTTGCATGGGTCGGTCGCCAGCAGGTCGGTCATCGCCTACAGCCCTCAGGCACTCAGTAGCGAGGGTTGGTGGGACTGACTCCTCACACGTAGTACAGTCACCATCAAAAGTCGTGTAAAGGGTCCAACACTTCGCATGCATCCTCCTATACTTCTATGGTTGATGAGGGGGTCCGTTTCAGGTGTGACTGCTCTATTCTTCCGGAGCTGTACAGTCACGCCGTAATACTCCTGCAACACCTTTAATTCAATGAAACGACTTCTAGAAAAAATACGAAACTGTAGATATGGTTGTCTAAAATATTGGTTCATTATATTCCTTCCAATGGTTCACTTTCATTCTTCTGGTGCTGCAGGTCTTCTGATCGTGACTGAGTTGAAGATAGAGGTTGGCTTGCAAGGAACCGAAATTTATGTATCGGTAAGAAAAAAAAAAAAAAATAACGAGATTCCAACTAAATAGCAACATTATTTTTTATTGGCTAGACATCTTGGCATTCACATATAGGTAGGCTAGTATCTAAACCCTTGTGCAGAAAAAGATTAAGTACAGTGCATAAATTTGGCTTGACTCTATAATATATAAGGTTTAGGTTAGTTTTGGTAGTCTTAGTTGGTTTGGGCTGCATGGATCCCGCTCGTTTATTCCTGTAGTGTGTGTGTGTGTTTGTTTAAGGGACCCCGTGATGTAGTCAGAAAATTGGAGGTTATCGAGTCCTTCAATTATTGCCACAAAACACCAACTATATGGAAGGAGCTTGTGTCGTGGCATGATCAGGTGGAATCAGAAGCATCCACTTTTCATACACGATCACAGGGTCCTTAAGGTAATTTTTGTTTTCTTTTTCCGGAGAGCGTATACGCCAGTTAACTGAGACTGGTAAGGGGACTCCAATGTACCAAAAATATACTCTCCCCTTAATTAAGTTGGACGATTATTGTAGATTATGTAGTACCAAAATCACATACTAGTGTGCAATGAAGTAAGCACCAACATCCTAGGAATGGAAAAAGTAATAGCGTGCTGGCGTTAAACCAAATTCACATGGGAATGATGAATCCCGACCTCTTTTTTTACTTTTAAGAACTCTTTGATTGTGTACGAGAATTTGAGACTTCTGATTTTTCCTGAGTATGCCACGAAACAATCTCCTGCAATATAGGTGGTGTTTCGTGGCAATATTTGAAGGACTCGTTTATCTCTAATCTTCCTACTACATCACGGTCCCCATAAGATATTCAGCAAATACTGGTCCTACTTTTCATATACTGGCTGGAAGAGATGGTGGAGTAGGGACGGTCCATTACCTCGTCTTTCACAGCTTTCCCAACAACTTTCTTCAACTGTCAACAGTCGTGGTTGACGTGACGGAGGCTTTGCTTTGCTGATTTTATAAAGTTTTTGGATGTTGGCTGTAAGTTCGGTTCTCAGCTGGGCGGGGTTTTTGAAAACTGTCTGTTGAACTGATCACAACATTTATTGGACGGCGAGAGGAGACGTGGGGGTCGCAGAACCTTCCCTTCTCAAAAAGAAACCTTGTGCTGTTTTATATATATATATATATATATATATATATATATATATATATATATATATATATATATATATATATATATATATATATATATATATATACTAAATTATCCTCATGCAGCTGCTATGGTTTGGGTACAGTGTATGGTAAACTGTTTTGACTAAGGTTGGGACTGTTGACAGTGTCGGGACTTGAGGTGTGGGGGGGGGGGGGGTCGGTGGGTGTCGGAGGTGTACAGTAGAGTACGGTAGTGGCTGGAGGAGTGCTCGGGCTGGAGTGAGTGAGAGAGGTCAGGCAAGGAGTGTGGTGTTGGAGGGAAGAGAGCCATGCCTAGAGAGTTCTATTGATCGCGCACGACACCACAGTTGTCAGTGCGCACTGCGGCCGCGCCAGGCTGCCCGCCCACCCCTAGTTCCAACATGGCGGTCGAGTGTGCGGGGGAGCGCTCGCGGGCTCTCGCTAGTGTTAGCTAAGCAGTTTGATGTGTTCTCGGATTACTTACCTGACTCCTCCACCATGCAGAAGGAGAACAGCCACACGCCTGACAACCACCAATATGTCGGGCCTTACAGGCTGGAGAAGACCCTTGGCAAGGGCCAGACGGGTAAGTCCAGCGCTACCTCCAGCGCCACTTCGTAACACCAACTTTCGGGCGGGAGTGCCAAAGAAAACGAAGAACAATGTTTTGCTTTTATGTGTTTGTCGGTTTTGGGTACATTACGCTGTGTATGCTATGGTTGATTTATTGTGAGTGTGTTATGTCATGAGAAAAGTGCCATGAGAAAGTGAGAGAGGGCCACTTGTCAGAGCTGGCACTGAGTGCCAACGAAGGGAAGGTGTATATACTTGGGCTTGTTTACAGAGGTGTGGTGTCGAGTCAATCCCACTGACACTAACCATAACCATTAACCTTGAAACACCGATATTGGTTGGCAGGATATTCGAGTTTTAAAACCACGAATGACTTTATTTTACTGATATGTATCGCCGGCCGTTACAATATTAATGAACACCAGCGTACTGTGTTCACCTACAAAACCACTAACATTTTTAATATTATAGCAGTATGGTCTATCATTGTATATATCGTATGAGACGATAGAACCGATAGACAAGCCTGATGGTGTTAATGCTAAAGGAGGGAGAGGCAAACCAGAAACAAACAGACACACACACACGTGGGTCAACCAGGCGGGGAGGTATTGTTCTCCATGCAGCACTATAGGAGAGGAAGGAGAGGGAGGTGAGAACAGGGAAAAGTAGGAGAGGGAGGTATAGGGAAGAATTGGGAGTGAAGGCGGGGAGAGGGAGGTGAGAACAGGAAAAAGTAGGAGAGGGAGGTATAGGGAAGAATTGGGAGTGAAGGCGGGAAGAGGGAGGTGAGAACAGGAAAAAGTAGGAGAGGGAGGTATAGGGAAGAATTGGGAGTGAAGGTGGAGAAAGGGAGGCAAGACTTGTTGGGTGGAGTCTGGGGGCCACAAGAAAAAGCGATGAAAGAGAGGGAGGCAGGAACATGGAAAAGGTCAAGGTGGGGAAGGTAAAAAGTAAGAGAAGAGAGAAGGTAAATATTGAAAGAAGTGGGAAGGTAGGAACTAGGGCGAAACAGAAGGTAACAGATTAATGAAAGGAAGAGGAAGGTAGGAAGGAAATAGGAGAAAATTTAAGGTAAGAATCGAGAGAAGTGGGAAGATAGGAAGTAAGGGGAAACAAAACAGGTAATAAAGGAGAAGAGAGAAAATGACAGGTAGAGGCTGAAAACATTTGATGGGTTAGGAAATAGGGATTCATTGTAAGAAAAAATTGATCGGTGCCTGTCGTGGGTCGTTAAGGTAAGGGATAACTACAAAGTTTTTTTTTATATAGAGGACGTGAGGTTCAGTGATTACCTATGTGGTGTACCATCGAGAGGCAAAAAGAGAACGGGCCTAGAAAAAGTAAAAAATAGAAGAGAGAGAGAGAGAGAGAGAGAGAGAGAGAGAGAGAGAGAGAGAGAGAGAGAGAGAGAGAGAGAGAGAGAGAGAGAGAGAGAGAGAGAGAGAAAGAGAGAGCAGTTGAGGGTGACATATGGACTAAGAGGGATGGGGAGGAACACGCATTCATTATTTGAGAAAGGGGAGTGAGGCAGGCCAGGCAAGGCGAAGGAAAGGTTAAGTGAAGACGGGAAGGGAGGAGAGAGAGAGAGAGAGAGAGAGAGAGAGAGAGAGAGAGAGAGAGAGAGAGAGAGAGAGAGAGAGAGAGAGAGAGAGAGAGAGAGAAATAAGGTAAGGAAAGCGGTGAAGAAAACGACGGACAAGTGAAGAATGAGACGAAGACAAAGTGAGCGAGAGAAGAAGGAAGGAAGAAAGGAAACCGATGAGGAAGGAGAGACAGGCTAGATGGTGAGGAGAAAAGAAAGTGAGATGGTTGAAGAAGGGAGTACCATAATATTGTAGTCTAGGAAAGAAGTGGAAGTAGGCCGGGAGATGAGTAAGGAGACCACAAACGCCAGACGGATGGAGTACGAGAGTAAAAATGGAGCTTGGTTGGGGAGAGGAGGAGAGTGTCAGACAGTGGAGGAATAGGACAGGGGAAGGAGAGCTAGACTAGACAGGTAAAGACAGAACAGGTGGTAGAGGAATGTAGATGGGGGGGGGGGAGGAGGAGGAGGGGAGTGTCAGACAGGTAAGGACAGAACTGGTATAGTGGAGGAATGTTGGGGGGAGGGGGGAGAGGAGTAAGAGAGAGTCAGGCATGTGAGACAAGAACATTTGGTAGAGGAATGTAGGGGGGAGGAGGGGATGATCAGACAGGGGAGGACAGGTGGAGGAAGGGGAGGGGTTATCCAGACAAGTGAGGAGAGAACAGGTGGAAGAAGGGAAGGGAAGGGCCAAGCAGGTGAAGGGAGAACAGGTGGAGAAAGGGGAGGGGTTTTCCAGACTAGTGAGGAGAGAACAGGTGGAGGAAGGGAAGGGAAGGGCCAGGCAGGTGAAGGGAGAACAGGTGGAGAAAGGGGAGGGGTTTTCCAGACTAGTGAGGAGAGAACAGGTGGAGGAATGGGAGGGAAATACCAGACAGGTGAGGAGAGAACAGGTGGAGGAATGGGAGGGGAGTGCCAGACAGGTGAGGAGAGATCAGGGTGAGGAAGGGAAGGGAAATGCCAGACAGGTGAGGAGAGAACAGGGTGAGGAAGGGGAGGGGAGTGCCAAACAGGTGAGGAGAGTACAGGGTGAGGAAGGGGAGGGAAATGCCAGACAGGTGAGGAGAGAACAGGGTGAGGAAAGGGAGGGGAGTGCCAGACAGGTGAGGAGAGTACAGGGTGAGGAAGGGGAGGGGAGTGCCAGACAGATGGAAAAGAGAAGTGAGGAAGACAGGTAAAGGAGAGGAGGTGAAGCTGACACTTGAGACACTGGAGTGGGATGAGTGCCACACTGCCACCAGCTGACCTTCTAACTCACTCCTCCTACCTCTTCAAGGACTCTCATTCCCTTCCTCAGAGTTGTAAAGAAGCAACATCAAATACACATAATGTAAATAATAACGTAATGACGCAACACCAACTAACATGACACGTAATGTATAATAATAACGCCAAGACAAACAAACACCTTACAACGTGACAAATAATGGAAGTTAATAAACGTAAAAGACATAACGCAGAATAACGTGAATATGAAGTAAATTATTAACCTTAAACAGCTTATCCATTCCTGACTTTGATCTTTTATATGGAACCTCCAAAGTTGAACTATTTCTGGAACTCATAATGTCCAAATCATTCTGACAAGTTTGATCGAAATAATTATACAACTTTTTGAGCTATCTGGTTCACCATCCAACAAATAACAATTAAGCAAGCAAGCAAACAAACAAACAAACAAACACGAGTGAAAGCATAACCTAACGCAAACTCCTTTTGTGAAGGTAATAACGTAGAATGGAGGAATTAGTTGAATAGCTCTTTACGGCCATGGATGGTTTGTACGAAGGTCATTAATGCAGACAACCACAGATGGCCTAAATTGGAACACAATTATACATACCCATACACATACATCTGCACACACACACACACACACACACACACACACACACACACACACACACACACACACACACACACACACACACACACACACACACACACACACACACACACACACACACACCAAAGAATCTGAATCTGAAGGCTCTAAAAACGGGTAAAGGGGGAAATACAGTGTTAGTAAATTTGTAGCAGCTGATTCCCCCAAACCTTTCCAGGCAAGAGGACCATCATTAACTTAGTTCATTTGGAGCTGCTTTCTGGCTCACTTTGGATGAATCAAGGCACACCAATGTACCAGAAAAAAGTTAATAAATGAATAAAGCAGAGAGCATCGTCAAAGAAAATCCAGTGCCTGAAAAATTGGAAAGAACGTTGTATTGGGATGGTTAGGGCCTCCTTTAATTAATTATATTCTTATTCTTCCTCTTACTCTTCTTCCTCCTACTCTTCGTCTTCCTTTCTTCTTCTTTTTCCTCATCTTCTCCATCCCTTCTTGAATAATTTGATTGGTGTGGTCTGCCCTTCTTCCCCGAAATATGCTGAGTCGAGTCCCCCCTTTTTGGATTATTTCGACGGTGGGAGTCTTGTCACTTACTATCCCAATACGTGTAGGTTACTGTACTTATCTCTCGGAATATTCTAATGGTATGGATAATAGGGTGACTCACCTCATCCCCGCATGGGTTATTGTGATAGGGTGAGTTTTCATAAGTATTCATATAGTTTTGGCTTTTTTTTTTCCCCTGATGCATATTGAATTTTGGGATCTTCTTTTCTGATATATTCTGAGTGTTGGGTCTTTTTGTTTTTCCTGAAGTGTCGTTTGATTCTTTCTGATCGCTTGGATATACTTATGTGATGATTTTAGTGGTTTGAGTGTTCGCATAAATGTTTTAGTGATATGAGTCGTCCCAAAAGTACAATATTTTGAAGGTGGGAACAGAAGGATTCAATTAAAGCCGCAAACAAATTATCCACGAACATTTTCCTTCCATCGTGTAAAGAAATTAGTAACACATCTACAAATAATCATACAACACCTTATGTCAACACAACCCCCTCTATTATAATGATGAAGTGTTGCAAAATCAGAGGCTACATGTGTTGTTCTTTATTACCAAGATAATTATTATGACGGAAGGAAATTTTTTTAGGTTGATATTTGTTTCCGGTTGTACATATTCTGATGAGAGCGACTACAGTATAGAGTAGGTGCATGCTTCAGAGGTAACCCCAATTGGTAAAGTGTCAGATCAGCTTCAAAACCCACAGGGAAGGAAGGGATGAGAGGAAGGGAAGCCGCACTGCCAGCCACGCCTCTGCTTTGCAATGTAAGAGGACATTTGTGTCATCTGCTGAGAGACTTTCTATTCTTTATGAAGGCGGGAGTGACGTACCCGGAGGAAAAAATTTCTTGCTGCTCTGTAAAAAAACAAAAAAACAAAACAAGAAATGCATCCCATTCTATGTGGGATGTGTTTACTCTCTCTCTCTCTCTCTCTCTCTCTCTCTCTCTCTCTCTCTCTCTCTCTCTCTCTCTCTCTCTCTCTCTCAAGGATGCTGCTATGGTGCCTTTTGTTTTATTAGTCTTGTTTTCTTTTGACTTTCTCCCATTATTTTCGCAACAGTATCTAATGTTTAGGTACCTATGAGAAAGGCATCTTTGCAGTGTCTTCAGAAAAGTCCCCTGATTAGTCGTGTTAATTGACTGTATGGTGACTATAGAAGGCCTTATATTAATTCTCTTTGCTATAATGAATAATAGTGTGTATCATTTAACACTAATTGACAGATATAGGTAGCCAAAGTGTAACTTGAAATTTGCTTACTTAATGATTAATTACTCTTGAAAATGGGAAGCAAACGACTTTCAATATTAATGTACGTACTGTACCTATAAAGTGATTAATTATCCTTGTGGAATGATTAAGTGTTAATTTGTTGTACATGCTATACCTAATAAAGTGTTTAAACTCCAGTGAGGGAATATTTAAGTATGTAGAATATATTTTTTAACCAAGAGTGAAAAAAAAAACCTAATAGATAACTTCAGCTGAGGTTAACCAAGCACGAATACGTTCCAGAAAGGCTTTAGGCAGAGGGCTCGGTTTAGTTCCCCACACTTTTACCACCAAGAAAAGAAACCGAACTAGCAATGATTATTTTCGGATGCAATTTTTCGGCAGGATGTAAGAGCACGTCTGCAACTTATTTTTGCCTAATTAAGGGGGTAGTACAGTGTTGGCAAATCTGGAGAAACTGATTCCCCAAAAATATTCCAGGCAACAGACCACCATCATTTTTGTTCATCAGATCCTGTGTGTTTCCTGGCATACTTTGGAGGAATAAAGGCACTCCAATATACCAAAAGTGTACTATTCCCTTAAGTGTTTACGACAGTGCAGTACCTCCCCAAATACAAGGGAAATAATAATAGTTATGTCACGTTAAAGTTTACTGTAACTTACCGACGCCACTGGCATAGTAAGGGTATATAAGTATTCCTAAATATGGGTTAATGATTTTCTATTGATAGTAAATTCACGTATAATGGTGCATTTATAAGCTGATTGGAGTGCAGATAAAAAGATAGAGCACCAGTACGAATTGCAGGGTGTTACAATTATAGAGGTGATAAAAAACGAACGAGAAAATTAGATTAAAGGTAATAGATAACGTTTAAAGGTAAATAGATAATGTTTAAAGGTAATAGATAATGTTTAAAGGTAATAGATAATGTTTAAAGGTAATAGATAATGTTTAAAGGTAATTGATAATGTTTAAAGGTAATAGATAACGTTTAAAAGTAAATAGATAATGTTTAAAGGTAATTGATAATGTTTAAAGGTAATAGGTAATGTTTAAAGGTAATAGATAATGTTTAAAGGTAATAGATAATGTTTAAAGGTAAATAGATAATGTTTAAAGGTAATAGATAATGTTTAAAGGTAATAGATAATGTTTAAAGGTAATAAATAGATAATGTTTTAATGTTTTGAGTGTATATTATTTGGCTATACAGTAATTTGAACCAGTCCTCGGAAAATCAAAGAAGTAATAAACATTTTGCACATTGAAGGCTACCGATTCCTCCAATATATATATGCTATGAAACAAGACAAATCAACTTAATTATTGCTGTATATTCGTACTTTTGATTATTTTGAAGGAATCCATTGCCTCAGAATATATAGGACCCCATGCATGATTATCACACAAATATCGTCACCCACACCAATACTCACAACTCACAACTCACAACTCACAACTCAACACACAACACACACCTCACAACTCACAACACACACTCACAACTCATAACACACAACACACAACTCACAACTCAAAACACACAACACACAACTCACAACAAACAACACACAACACACAACTCACAACTCACAACTCACAACACACAACACACAACTCACAACTCATAACACACAACAAACAACTCACAACTCAAAACACACAACTCATAACACACAACACACACCTCACAACACACACTCACAACTCATAACACACAACACACAACTCACAACTCACAACTCACAACTCACAACTCACAACACACACTCACACAACTCACAACACACACTCACAACTCACAACACACAACACACAACACACAACTCACAACTCACAACACACAACTCACAATTCACAACACACAACACACAACACACAACACACAACTCACAACACACAACACACAACTCACAACACACAACACACAACTCACAACACACAACACACAACTCACAACACAGACATACCAATAATGAAACACATCCTCACCCACATCCACATGCTCACCCGTATACCTATACCCACATCACACATACATACCGGTAACCACAATATAACACAATACAATACAAAGCATCCTCACCCACACCCATCCATATCCTCACTCACACTCACACTCACCCACTTCCTCACTCACACTCACCCACCCACTTCCTCACTCACACTCACCCACCCACTTCCTCTCTCACACTCACCCACTTCCTCACTCACACCCACATCCTCACCCACCCACCCACATCATCACTCACACTCACACATCCTCACTCACACCCACACATCCTCACTCACCCACCCACATCATCACTCATATTCACCCACTTCATCACTCACACCCACACACTTCCTCACTCACCCCACCGACATCATCACTCACATTCACCCACTTCCTCACTAACACTCACCCACATCCTCACTCACACTCACCCACTTCCTCACTCACCCACCCACATCATCACTCACCCACCCACATCATCACCCACCCACCCACATTATCACTCACACCCACACATCCTCACTCAC